>JABWIB010000422.1:6043-16964 GCA_016617825.1 Platyplectrum ornatum
AATGTTATTGAGGTTTATAATACTGTAGGGACAAAAAAAAGGGCCAAATTCTGCGTTTTTAGCCATTTTTTGCAAAAAAATCCAGATCCAAAACCAAAACTCACAAGGGCGGTTTTGGCAAAACACATCCAGATCCAAAACACGAAGGGAGATCCAGATCCAAAACCAAAACCCACAAGGGCGGTTTTGGCAAAACACATCCAGATCCAAAACACGAAGGGAGATCCAGATCCAAAACCAAAACCCAAAAAAATGCTTGCCGCACATCACTAATATCAGCTACAGGAGATGTTTTTTACCACCACCCATGTCTGTCCCCATCACTCATATTACACCTTAATATAAATGTATCTGTCATCTCTCCACTGGAGCATTTCAGCATTAGTGCAGAGAACCACAGAAAAAATGCCTTTCCCGACAGATGGAACACTGGAGCACTGAAAGGTAAGTTTAGGGGACAGGGGCAGAATGAGAACCGGATGTGGCTAAGGAAAAAAACTAATTCCAGAGGCCACATCTGGGTATGGTTCACAAACAAGCACAGAATACATAACCTCAAGTGAGCTCTGCAAGTAGAACCATTGTAAAATCAGTTGCATAGAAAAACATATATATTGAAAATAATAACTGATTTATATTAACTGACATTATTAGTTATGAAATGCTCTCAAGCTCCGATATATGATTCTGGACTTTTCACATAATATAGTTATAATCAGAGTTTTTTCTGTTTACTTTTTAAGTGAGGACAAAACTATATTTTAAAAACTAAATATTTAAATACTCAAATATAATAATAAATAAAATTTGTGTAAGCCGAAGGTTTCTAGGAAAGAAAAAACAGATAATATTTTCCATATTTTCCAACTCTCCCTGAACACCAGGAAGACTCCCTGAAGAGCAGGTGATTTCCCTGACTCCCTGAAATGTGGGGAAATCTCCCTGATGTTGATTCCGCTCCAAAAGTCATTGACTATAATAAAAGAATTCTAAAAAGATTAAAGTGAAAGAATTTGATCCATTAACAGTTCTCTGAAACTGAAAATATGAATTCACTGATGATGAATCAATCAATAAATACTGATGCTGACATTTTTATTGAATAAGAACAACCAGTCCTGCCGAGTCCGCCCCCTCTTCCTGCCGCGATCGCTGGAAATGTTAGCATTTTATCATTTTAACATAAATAACAAAGTTTGTTCCCTCATCTTCATGTAAATGTTTATGGAATATTAGTCTACCTTTTTGTAAAAAAAAAAAAACTTCTCTTTGGATTTGAAATCATCTTTAGAAAAGATGTTTACACCACATTTGTACTGCATATGGTTTAGTTTTTAGTGAAAATAAATACAAATAAGCAAATGTGTTCCTGGAAATATCATTGTAATGCAAAAATAACAAATAGCCCAGTTTGTGCCTTTGCCTATTGACGACCAACATGTGGCTTGGCACAGTGAAATTACAATTTTAGATGACCAATAGCACATAGCTGTGAGTGATTGTTATTTTAAACAACTCTAGCCACAGAAATTCTGCAGAGGAATCAGAAAATAGTTTTCTATGCACAGGGTACTGGAAGATAGAGTGTCTTATCATTGTTGCAGTAATTGGGTTTTCTGGGTGCAATGTACCTACAGTTCATAAAAATCTGAGTTTAACTGGGACTACATAAAATAAGTAAGTTGGATTGACAGAGTTAAATGTACTAGCTAAAGTGACCTTTGGTTCCATTGTAGTTTAATGAAAATACTTGTTATTGTTATTCTATTGTATGATAGTAAAGTATAATAGTGGTCTCTGAGTTTGCTTTCATAGCTTTGAGTTTGCTTTTCATCTCTGTCTTTATTGCTAGAATTTCTCACATTGGTTTGTCTCTTCTATCTATCTATCTATCTCATATTTATCTATCTATCTATCTATCTATCTATCTATCTATCTATCTATCTGTCATCTACAAGTGTATGTATCAGTCTCACCTGGCAGTTGCATATGGCCATATTGTAAGACTGGAAGCTCTCTGCAGATTTCTCCATCATCCTCGTCTCGTGAAAGCCATCGCTTTACTTTGATGGAGAATTGTTCATTTGAAAAAATATTAAATAGCTGCAACTGCAAAAACCAACGTTAACATCAGTGCATTTTACAGCTTTATATTTTACAGCTCACGGATTCCTCAACCAGTGATCAAACATTAAACGCAGACAAAGGTAAGAATTTCATGTCTTGTTTTTATTATTAATCACCATCTTAACAAACTGTGCTGATAATAAAATAATAACTGCCCTCATGGGAAATATATTGTAACTCAACAAAATAAGACATATTACAGTAGAAATGTTATGAAAATCCTCCACATGACATGACCAGATTTTAACGCTTCAGCTATAAACGGTAATACATTGTTTTCTTGAATTCACAAGTAGACATTAGAATAGAATAGAAATTAGATTACATCTAGCCCTGGAAGTGTTTAAGTACTTAAAGAGTCATCAGCTGTGATGATATAAACAATTATACACAAAAAAGGGACACAGATGCCTCTAAAACAGGGTTGCTGTCTTTTAGCCCCTCCTTCTCTGGGGAAAAACAAGAGTTGGCAGCATGAGGGTGGGCAGAGGGCGTTGTTTATGCAAATAAATTCCATACATCTGCTATGAATGGGCTGGCGTGACACCAGTGACTGAGGCAGTGATTTAAATATAATTTCCTGAATCTTTCAGGATACTGGGAAGAAATTCCAGTTCACAGAACAATGATCCGTGTGCTCGGAATTCCAACCAGGACCATCTGGAGCATGCATGCATGGTTCATTGAAATGTGCTCGACTTTCGCACCCAGTGCGCGGAAATTGGGCATCGGACAGGAATCTGGATCCCGTCCCTAGTTCTTCCCTTGCTCCACTTCCCTTGTTCCTTGCTTTTCTCCCACTTTTTATCTGATCCAATCGGATACTAAAGTGATATAGCCATATAACAATCGGAGACATTGACAACATAAACAGTCTGGTTAGACAGTTAGAGTGTCAGCAGTGTAGCTCCATGGGGGTTGGATTATCAGGGTAAGTTTTCGTCACACTTGAGCAGGACTTGTATCGAATGACAATGTAAAAGATGCTATGTTAAATTCTTACGAGATGGAAGTATTAAGTTAGGGTACAGGAGTCCATTCATGTGAAGGGAGTGGTCAGTGAAGTGCTAGCACTGATGTGTGGTGGATACAGCAGGGATAATACTTTTTATTGTTTCTTTTTTTGGTTTCTATATATTTGTTATATGGCTATGGTACCTTAGGTATGATGGTTACTATAGAAATCAAGAGGTTGTAATATGTTTACTCATTGTCTGAGGACCTGAGGAAAGGCTACCAGACCTGAGTACTGAAGTTTGCTTTTTTTTTGTGGAGCAATGTATCTGGAGTCTGGTGATTGAAGGTGGCAGTGCAAGAGGAAGACTGACAGCTGAGACAGGGCTTCTGCTTGGATATACTGGACCCAGCACATTAGCATTTGTTACACTAGGGCAGGATTAGCAACTTAAATAGGGCAAACTGAGATCCCATAGGGTGATGGTAATGCATGATTGGTTCTGAAAAAGTCCAGTTGACTGGATCCAATGGCCCTGATATTGGAACTATGAAATACTGGGCATTCAAGGACTGAGTAAGCAATTAAGTTCAAGTTAATGGTTATATCTCCTAGAAAAAGGTTTATAAGAAGCAGTGCACGATGACATAAAATCTCAGTACCTCTTCACAGTGCCAGCCAGGAGATTGTCCAGAGTTGGTGTGTCCGATACGTACTTTATAAACTTCGCCAATGTCTCCTATGCTTACCTGAGGGAGATTAACATTTATATATAGTAATACAGGCCGACCTAGACCCAAACCATATATCTATGAAATCATTGTTATATGGGATTATTGCTGTCATCTGAATAGTCATGATCATGGTTGCTGACGTTGCTGAAGTGATTCTGCAAACCCAAAGTGCAATGACCATTTGATGAATTGTGATGGCTGCAAAGTAATTTGGGGGTGTAAATAATAAATGATTCAAAAAATATATATAATAAGTGTTTGCTACAATTTCAAGACTGAGGACCCAATTTAGAGTGGAACATATGCAAGATGAGGTTGTTTTATTAGTTGGCATTTTACACAAAGGATTAACCTTGAAATGTTAATACTAAAACTAATATAATACAGGGCCATTAATCTCACCTCCTGCTCCTGTTGAAGTGTTATATTAGAAGTGGTGGTATGGAAAAATAGATAATAATAGAAGTGAATGAAGATTTTTTGTTTTTCAATTAGATCAGAGAAGTGCCAGTATGGTATACCCCCATATACATAGCCCTGTATTGCATGTTTGTTATTATATACCATTACTCTGTACCCCATTATATATCATTACTATGTATGTACTTTTCCTACGTACGGCAATGCGGAAACAATGTACTGTCTCACAAATAGATGTTGTTAATAACACTAATAATAATAATAATAATAATAATATGACTTGGGGATTCCTGGCTTCTTATTTCTATTTTTTTAAACTTTTATTCGGTTTACAGTGATTTGGATAAATATCATAGAAATTTGAATGCGTTGTCACCTATCCAGAATTAAGAGGAACTTTACTTCTGTATCATTCCTATAGAAAGGCCACATTATAATCGCAATTAGGATTACAATGTATTACAATAGTATTACAATATACAATATAGGCATGGTCATTCTCTACAAGCCAATCTGGAATTCCAGAACCACCATCATATTGCATTCAGAAGAATAAATAAGCTAACTTACGCTCTGGCTTTCAAACGTCCCATTTTGTAAATGGAGATTAAACTCGGAATCTACAACGCTCTATACTAAAACTTGGATATGTGTGTGTTATATCACAAAACCAGCCCTGATGATCTCACAACAATCTGTAACATTCTGTGACTGATCACACGTAGTATTTTTCAGTAACCATCCAAAAATGTTTACATACATGAAATGTATCTTCATGGCCACTCTGGAATACATCTCCTTCATTTCCATACAGAAAAACCGCTGCTGATGATCTGATATGTCCATAAAATATGATGTACACTTGAGAAGAGGTTCCAGCTGAAGGCATGTCACTAGTGAACACTGATACTTTCCATTTTCCAGCTGCATGAATAAGAATAAAGAATACACATAAATAAAAAAGAAGTTTTACAGAAATGCAGATAAGGGCCACATGGCTCAAATTAGTTTAATTGATTGATTTAGTAATCCCTTATATTTATTCCAAGCATTCTTAAACTGTTCCATTCTGATGGGAGGCTATTCCACGTATCAACTACCCTTTCAGTAAAGTAATTCTTTCGCACATGTCCACTGAATCCACCACCCTGCAGTTTATACACACATCCTCGCGTTCTACTATACCTCCTCCACCTGGTGACATCCATCCATTTATAGATTTGAAAGCTGCTATCATATCACCCCTCTCCCTTCTCTACATGTTTTCAGCTTCTTTATATGCTCTTTGGTTCATACCATGTACCATAAGTCTAGGGGTATCCTTACCCTTCCAGTCATGATAATTTCACCAGATCTCATAGCCAGAAGTTTATATACTGGGTTTTGTCAAGTAACTTTGTGACCACAACACCCAGACACAAGGCCTCTTTGGAGAAGTGATGATTCTAGGTAAATGGCTAGTGCAAAATCCAGCTCAGTGAAACATTTTTATACTAATGCCATAGTTCTCAAACTGTGGGTCGGGACCCCAAAGTGGGTCACGCCCACATCTGCACGGGGTCGCGACTTCCTCAGAGAGACCATCACCCAGCTGCAGGCCCAGCACTATGGGACTGGAAGTGCCACTGTGATACATGCCCGCAGCCGCCTAGACTACACTACTGAACCAGTTCCATCATTCATTTGTCACATAGGATTGCCAGTTGTCACGATGCATAAATAATGCAATGTCCAAAGGGTTAAAGGGTACCTTTCAGACACTTTTAAACATATGCTTATCGCTGTTTAAAATGACAAATATCACCACTGTGTGATTTATAAATATATACGGGTACTGTTCCACGGTAACTTGCTGGGGTCGTGTAGAAAAAATTTTAGTCAGATGGGGTCCCAGTCAAAATAGTCTGAGAACCCCTGTACTAATGAAATGACTTGACAGACAAACCATATAGATAAAAAAAACGTAGCAACAATTTTACAAATAATAAATAAATAACTGAAAATGACTGAAACACCAGCAATCACAAAATATATTTACTTAAATCATCATGAAAAAACACAATTTAACAATACAATCAATAATGTATATATGTGTGTGTGTGGGGGGGGTGTTTATAAAAAATACTAATATAGCTATTATGTTGCAGGTATGTTTACAACATTAGTAAAACTGTTATATTAAAAAAACAGATTAGACTGGCACTTTTCACCACGCTGCTGTCAATTAGTGTGTCTTGTCCAAACGCAAACAATGAAAAACCAAAACAAGAAGTATCCACAGCACTGTAATACCCCGTTCAGATTGCCTTAAAAAGGCGTCGTTTTCAGCGAAAACGACGCCTTNAGTGGAAATGGCGCCGTTTCAAGGCAATCTGAACGATGCCTTTTNNAAACGGCGCCTACCNATCGGCGGCTTCCAGAGCCGCCGAAAAAGAAGGATTTTCGGCGGCATGCCGCCGTTCTTAAAACAATCTAAACGCTCTGGAGCCGGCANCGTTCTTAAAACAATCTAAACGCTCTGGAGCCGGCAAGCCGGCTTCAGCGCGTATACTGGGAGGGTATTGGACTAAAAGGACATGTGATCATTACGATCACAGTCTTTTTAGCTCCCCTTTTGCAGCACGCCGGCTTCACTGTGAAGCCGGCGATTCCTCTGCTGCTTTTAGCTGGAAGCTGCCGATTTCGGCAGCTTCCAGCGACGGCTTTGCCTGCGGCTTTTTTGGCCGCAGGCAATCTGAACGCAGCATAAGTGTATCAAATACGTATAGTATTTATTAATTGGACAAATACAAAATTAATAACACACTCAATATGATTGATTGTATTGTTGTTTGTTGTTTTTATGATTTTTATGATATCATCTGGGTTTGGGCATCCATACGGACATATGGATGTGATAACATCTTAGGGATAAACGCACGTGTAATCAGTTTATTCATTCAACAGTTTTAAAAATGTTATGAACATTCCTTCCAAATATTCCTTCCATATAAGTTATAGTAATAGTAATTATAAGCACCCCTTCCCACACACACATATTTATACATTCATTTAAAAGATCACTTTAGAGAACAATTTCTGTTAGATTCAAGTGCTTGTTACCATGTCCCTTCTGTAATGTTTTTCTCTGTTTATTATAACATGAGGAATGCCATTTTTTATGTGTTGTTATTTGGAACAGCTCAGTCAGTGTTCACTTCTGAGCAAAATACAAAGGAAAAATGAAGCACTGAAATATTGCTCGCATACCCACAGAGAAATTGAATAGAAGGAACCTGTAATTTAAACAAGGACATTAAAATACGGTGATGGGATTTCAGGAGTCCTATTGAAAGGAAATGTATGGTGGGGTATTTGCTGCTGTTTTTCTACAGCTGATGTAAAAATAAATAAGTCCAGCCTTGATCCTGCAACAACTGCAGAACCATAGAAGTGAATGAAAGCGGGTCGAAGATGGTTTACTGGTGATCCATGTGATATCACAATAGCCACTGGTCTACACCTTCTTCCAGCTTGTAAGTTAGAAATTGAAGAAAGATTTCAGTAAATCGGGCCGCCTTCCATACTTGTTTGGATTTTTAACTAATCTTGATAACTGTTGTAGTTTGAAGGACCTGGGCTTTGATAAGTTTCACGGGGTGCATTGGATTGTAGTTCGAAGAATCTGTGTTTGTAGTTAAAAGGAAATTCCACATTTTATTGTTTTGATACTATTGTATTAGTATAGAATTTACACTATTCATTTCCATATATGTTTTACTCTCATTTATTTATAATAAAAATGGGTGTTCTAAAGACATCTAGCGTTCTTCATTTTTCATTACACAAAATAATAGAGACTATGGGCCAGATTCATATCAGGAGTTAAATTTAATTAGTTGCAAACAGTATTAGAAGTGAGTTATTAGCCCAAGTCTAATAACAGTGTAACAGTAACGCTGGTCAGTATCTGTGTGCAACATGCAACAATAAAGAATTCTCCCTGCATGCAAAATTATCAGAGGTAAGGGTAATTGCGGAAGGCATCGGATAAACTCTCCTGTAATATTCGACCACAGGTAAGTATCTCAGTCCTACTGTGTATTGACTTTGACCCAATTGTTCCTCAAATTGTGGAAATCACAGCTGCATATCTGACTGACTGCTAGCTCCTCACACCAGCTCATACAGAGAGCTATGAAACAGCTAATCTGCTGTCACTGTTCCCTACCATTCTCACCTACCATGCTATGCATTGGACACTAATTATTGGGGTCTAGGCGTAATGTTAGGGTACTAGGGGTGTCATAATCCCACAGTATTTTTGCTAGATTATAAGGGATATGTGTACCAGATGTCAAGGCATTTCAAAGTTATGATAGAACATACATACATAAATACATACATATATTATGCTTGGTAACATATTATAATGACATCTTATAACGAGTAACACACGTTGATTTCTGTATAATAAAGTAGTATAATAATATATTACAGATAATCATTAATACCATGTTGCATATTTATGTGATGGTGCACATTTTGTTAGATTTTAGAGCTGGTATTTGCAGTACTTTTTTGTGGCTTTTTGTATGTAATTTTTTTCTTGTTCAATAAAGTCTTTGGGGTATATTTACTAAGTGGTGAGATTGCAGAGAGATTGAACAACGGGGATGTTGCCCATAGCAACCAATCAGATTCGAGTTCACATTCTTCGGTGTGTAAAATGAAACAGAGAGCTTGAATCTGATTGGTTGCTATGGGCAACATCCCCACTTTCCAATCTCACTGCAATCTCACCGCTTGGTAAATATACCCCTTAATGCTTTTAGGTTTTTCATCAACAAAGTCTTTTTATATTAAGGTTCTGTGTGATTTGCTCTTTAAGTATCTGTACAAGCTTATAAGACGGGTGTCCCTGATTTGAGAATGCACCAGAAGGTTTTCTCCGTAGGGACGCATTTTCTTAGTGCATTCCCTCTACCACACCCCTCACACAGAAGTGAAATAGTTCACTTACGCATACCCTGATCTGTGTAAGGGTTGTGTAAACAGAATATTTGTATATATCTGTAGTCTTTAGCCAAGCCTGTACTGTACAGTTTAAATTCTTTCCTCCACCCACCTAAATCTGTGCACATGGAATGAGGGTACTGTATATGCAGCTCTGGGTTTGTGGATGTGCTGAGGTCCTGGTTCTGCCCTGGTTTATTAAATCAGGTCCACTGTCTTTAGGCTGTACTGGCAATATCTCTTTCTGAAGCATATGTGCCTGACAGCACTGCAGAAAAACCATCGGAGGTCACAGCTACGTTTTATAAATATCAAAGTATAATGCAGTGCATTCCTATACCCATTTATTCCCCTTATTTTGCATTTAGATATTTATGTATCTTTTGGAACACAGTAAATACTGTGGAATAATTGCTACTCAAGTACCAATAAATAAATATAACAATATACGCCTTGTCTACCAGAAGGACAAAATGTACCCATAAATGATATTGTATTTGTATTACAGAAAGAGCTTAGACCTTATTTAATCTGTTCAATTTTTACTAACAGTTCTTCGTTTTACTTGCATAAATTCTTCCTTTAAAACAGAAAGTTAAAACCACACAAGTGTATAGCATTCAATTTACAAGAAAAGATACCTATAGCAATTATTTGTGTATATTACTTCACATAAAACATTTATTTGCACACATAACGACGTCCTATAACACAAGCATAAAATTAACAGTCTGCACAAGAATAATTACAAAGCACATCAAGAGAAAATATTTCACATTATCTTTAAAAATGCATGCGGCAAAAAGAGTTTTAGGATAATGAAATCAGAGTTTATTGAGCAGTGTGAGATTATAATATATTTTTAATAACAGACTGTGGTATTCTCATATACACAATTATTTGTGCTGTGCTGTGTCTGCAGAGATATAACATGTTCCTCTGCATATTACCAAATCACCAATGTCATACTGAAGACCAATGGCTGTACTGGTATTCCTCACTTAGGGGTATATTTACTAAGCGTGAGATTGCAGTGAGATTGGAAAGTGGGGACTGGAGAATGTGAGCTTGAATCTGATTGGTTGCTATAGGCATCATCCCCGCTTTTCAATCTCACTGCATAGTAAATTAGTAAACCCCTTAATGTCCAAATTCTGTTCCTACTACTACGTTACCATGACGAGTACCTGACTGTAATGTGCACCTACATGTATTGTAATCATTTATTGATTCTGACTAAAGAAATCGCCAAAAAACTGTATTTTGAAAAGTTTTTTTTTCCAGCCTCACAATCTTTAATGAGCTTCATTTTCATGTCAAGATTGTTAGCCTTTCGTTTCTTTTCTATGGATGCACGCACCAAATATGTACATGTACGGTACTGTACTATAATTTATGACTGTACATGCGAACAAACATACCATGTAATGGAGACTGACGGGGTACTGTATACAGAGCAGGATATTTGTATGTGTCAAATTCAAATTCCCCCTGCGTGTGTTATAGCTGCGTCATGTCCTGACTTAATCAGTCCAGAAATACACACCATTCTCACCACGGGGCATACGGCGGGTCATAGCAGACCCTCCAACATGACCCATTCCACCAGGTACAAAATACTCTGTTCTGGAACGTCCAGCAATCAGTTACTATGGTAACCACCATTGTTACATTACTCAGACATCAGTTA
>JABWIB010000422.1:19044-38505 GCA_016617825.1 Platyplectrum ornatum
ATTTAGTCCATGGGCTTTGTGGGCTTCTTGATTCTAGGATAAGATTTTCACTGTATCATTTGGATGTTTTTACATATCAGAGATGATTAATTACATATTTATGAAAATTATTTTTATATATATATATATATATATATATATATATATATATATATAAAACTATATGTATACATTTTTATTTATTTTTTTCAATTTCTATTCAAGCTTAGGAAAAAAGTATTAGAAATGGTAATATATCACTATATTCAAGATGCAATGACTGTAAAACCATAAATAATCTCTCAAAATACTGATGTTATACAAACAACTTATTTTCTATCAACATAGTAAAGTGATTGCACAGAAAGCACCAGTGAAAAAATCCAGCATACTCAAAATATTCAGTTCAGTCCTGAAAAATGTAATTGTTCATACTATAGGCCCATGGCTTGGCACCTTACTAGAAAAATGTGGTAGGAAATGGTAGAATGGAAGATTAGTGAGGCTAGAGTTTAGTGGAAGAGTATAAAGAAAATAGCTAAAGATTAGTCTAGTAAAAACATGAAAATAGATTGGAAAAGGAGAGGCATTTATTTCATTGAAGAATCGCACTGGTAAATAGGAACATATTTACCAGATTATTGCAATAAATTCATTCTTTGGCAGAAGAATAAGATATTGTTATTTTGATCATTTCCCATGCATATAACATCTTCAAACAAGTTGCTTATGTGAGGTTCACTGTATTGTATCATTATTTTTGCCATGTTCATTTTTGAGATTGGATGTAGTGTTGATAAGCTTTGCCGGCTATATATCATATCTTTGACATCTTCTAAAATATCATTATAATCATTAATGAATGGAAAATATGTATTCTTGCCAGATAGCTTAATAACAGGAAGTTTAATCTTGCTGTTGTCATTATTGTTGTTCTCATCTACCATTGGGCACTTGTTTAATAAGGGTATAGGTGATTTGCTTGTAGGAAGAGAATTTAACATCATAAGATTCTCCATATCATAGCGACTGCGATATGCGAATCCTCTCTCCTTTTCATTAATTGGAGTAATTACTGCAGTTAAAATTGGACAGTGCTGCCCACAAATAAATTGAAGCTTGTCCAGAGAATCCTGTTCTTTTATTTGCCTCCGGTTTGTAGGGTTGGGACCGTCACTAATATTTTCTGTATCAGGCTGTGCCATGGGATGTACTTTGTTTTCAGAATGATGGAAATCAACTGTAGCAAAAGATGTTAGACTTGTACTTATAGCTTTGCACTTCTTTATAGACTCTAATGCATCATGTGTTTTGCTTTTCACTAAAGCATCAGATGATTTGGGTCTGACCTTTGATTTGGTACTGAAAGTATCATTAAAAGGTTCCGAATCACTTCCATGGGGCAGGCTAAAGTAATGGCATGTACCGTGTTGCGGCTTAGCCATATCTTCAAGTTCTGAAGAAGACACTTCAGCTAATGGTTGATTCATGTAAAAAGCATGATGACGATATGGAACATCATCACTGGTGTTGTCCAGTAATGTATCAGCAGAGGTTGTGTCATTGGCATACATTCCAGTTCGTTCAGGTGGTGACCTCCTTACCAAATGGTTTTCTTTCAGTAGCCATCGTCCTTTATCTATGAGTACTCCAACATCTGTTCCTGTTTCTTCATCCCCATCATCTCCACTTAAATAATTCTTGTTTAATTGCTTAGCTTTCGATGAACTGGACTTTTGGGAATTAAAGCTATCATAGTCAACTACAGATTCCAATAAAGGCAATGATGCACTTTTTATACTTAAGTTATCTTTTGCTATTTCTAATTTATTATTAGGATTAGATACAGATCTTGATATGTTTTCCTTTGACATGGATCGGAGAACTTCACCACCCTCAATATTTTTATTCTTTGGAGATTTTATTGGCTGGGTCTGAATTATGTCCATAGGTGATACAGATGTAGGAGTCTTTAGCCTTTTGACTTTAGCTTCTGCTTTTCCATATAGTCTTTCAATAGTTCGTTTAACATAACCTGTGGTAAACACTTTCTGGTGTACCTGTTCCTCGCCACTCTCAGTCATAATTTCACTAGATGATCTCAGGTTATCACTCATGCTGTCTTCACTATCTTGTCTGTAGTCAGACCAGTCAGAAGATATGGGACTTTGCAAACACTTTGGAGGTTCAGAGCCATGAGATGAATATTTCCTTTGTTCCATTTCCTGCACCATCATCTTCACTTTGGACACCTTTTTCTGGGAAGCAGCATTTGTTTCCATAGGATCACCGTTATGGGTCACAAGGGAAGTAATACACTTGTGGGATAAATCCACAGGACTTTTTCCATCATTATCATTGTCATTCAATGTCAATCCTTCCTCGTTAGTCACACTTACAATATTAGATGTCTCCTGTATAGGTAGGATGCATTCTTCTGGGTTTTCAAAATGTTCATTTTGACATTGTTCAACAGACAAACATTCTACAACTGGTTCAGTTGCAAAAAACATTAAGTCATCACTTTCATCAGCAAAATGATTTGGACTATCATTTTGCAATAGAGCAGTTCTGCTTTGTGCATCACATATATCTTTAACATCCATGAAATCAATTTGGTCCCTATCTGCCCTCTTACTTGGGATTTGTGGGGATTCGTGCCCAGATATAGGATCATTTACAATTGGAACATTTTTTAACTCTGAGTCAATCTTTATTGCAGACTCTTGCAAATTTATTATAGCTGCCTTCAAATCATCTGCTTTTTCTGTAATGGCAATTCTTTTTAGAGACTGAAGTAAGGTAAAGGTAGTAGAATTGTGACTGGGTGCAGAAGATGAATCATCTGTTGCATTGTGCATGCTCTGTTTTAAATGTAACACTAATAGCCAGGCAAGCAAAAGTTGTGATGATGATGATCCTGGTTTGGACGGAGAATTTGGGAGACTTAATGACTTTTCCAGTTGTTTGTATTTACACTTACTTAAGTGATGAGATGAAAACATGTCTCCCATTTGGTCAAATTTTATGTAATCTACCAACTCATGTTTAAATATCTCATTTTCAACCTGAACAGCAGCATCGGTGCTCACCTTTTTTGGAGGCACATTTATGTTCTGATGAGTTGCCATCCATTTAATTAACTCCTCAGTTTTGTCTAAATCTGTACTCTCCTGTGTGATAACTTCTGTCACATGTTTGCTTTTATCTATTACTGAGGAATCATTGAGAGTCTGGTGGATACACATTTCTTGTTCTACTTTTGTTTGTGTGTGAAATGGTCCTTGATTTTCTCCGTTACCATCTGCATGTCCACATCCATCACCTCGGATCAGCCTAGTGGCTTCTGCATGTGGCTGGATCCCCGAGTCTCTGTTGGAATGTAAGGAAGCTTCCTCTATCCGTGCAGAAGAAATCAGTTGAAGCACAGGTAAAGTTGAATTAGGAAATATATTCTTCAGCCAGGACTGTACATAGCTCTCTAGTGCATTTGGGAGAGTTGGAGAGCAAAGAACTCTTTCTTTGTTTGATCTGTTTGCAGTCTTATTTTCAGTTGCTTTAGTATTTTTTGTTTTTTTCTTTGGATGCTTTGGCTTCTTTGCTGCTTTTTGAGTTCTTTTGGATGCTCCTGATATGGTCACTAGTCTATCTGGAACAAACTTATTTAGAGTAAGGGGACATGGTCCTTGGTCATCAGTGTAAAGTACAGATCCATTTGAGATAATGGTGGTACTATATTCTGAAGCCTCTGCATTGTCTTTCTTTTCTTCGCTTTCCTCGCTATTTTGATTCGGAGAAGAGAGAGATTTGTCATTTGTTTTAACAGATCTTGGCTTCACCTTTGCCATTTGCTTATCACCCTTAACTTTTCTTACTGTACCTAATTCTGATTGATTTGAGGCAGAAGATAACTGAGGAGGAAATATTTCTTCAAACATAATATTTTTTGTTGCAGGGTTCATTCCTCCTCCGGAAATTCCACATACCACTTGCGGAGATTCCAAACTGATTGTATCACTTGTTGGAATATTTGTATCTGTTTGTTTCAATGAATCCATCATGATTTTCTTTTTTTTCTTCTTTTTTTTACCCATAGAGGATATGGAATTATTATCATTGCTGGGGCAGGTGTCATTGTCCGACCCTTTGGCGATTTTGTCTATAGAGACGACTGCTGAATTATCTATTTTATAATCAGCTTCTCTTGTTGGCTTTCTGAAAGCCATAGATGGCATTTGTGTAATATCATTTTTGTGTGAGACTGTATGCATAGCATCCTCATGACCAAGTTTACGTTCATTAATACCATGTGTTACTTCTTCATCTAATGTGGTTGGATCAGAGAATGTAATGGAAGCACTCATCGATCTCTTGATTTCTTTAAATTTAAAGGGATCCTGGTAGTGAATTTGCATACCTGCAGAGCGTGGTCTATCTCCTGTGAAACACATATAATCACTTTGGTCAGATTTCCTCACCCCATTTTCATATACTGTATTACTATGTATCAATTCTATGTGAGTGGTCCCTAGTTCATGAAAGTTCTCCTTTTCTAAATTGGAAGCGATTTTTTCATAGTGTCGATCTGATTCAATTGGATTATAGATTTTATTTGATTTCGAATCAGTTGTCACCATGTGTTTACTACAATGATCCACAATATCAGTTACAGAATGGTAAGAGTCTTTCTCCATTTCACTGAGAGACAACATCTTTTTCATGTTTTCTTGTAGAATCCCTTCTGAAGCCCTCCTCATGGACAACCTTCGTTCTTGGCTTTTTCTAATCCCTGGCGTTGGGGGCCTGTAGAAGTGTTGTTTTTCTTTTCTTGCAGGGGATGTTTTATATTTATTAGTATTAATGTCATTGTCTTGTAATTGGTTTTGGACTTTTTCAACGTGAGATTTATATTTATATTCATCTGAGTCTTTACATTCAGCATTGGTATTGTTATCATCATTACTAGTTATTTTAGGAGAATCGCTTACAATTAGTTCTTGAACTTCTGGATTTACAGAAGAACAAAATATCTTCTTTTTGTAATAGGATAGACCAGCTCGACTTACTGTAGTTGACCAGTTTATGGTTTCTTCTTCTCTTATCTTAAAACGAACTTTCATTTCTACAGTCATAGTGCCATCGGAATTAAGATGGACGGATTTTTCAATGTTGTCCCCTGGAGAAATAACTGGTAAATCTTCTCCAGACTTTGGCCAGTGTTCTGTAAGATGTATTTCCTTGTCAGGTATGTGGGAAAAATTTACTAGGTTTCTGTCTTCGTTGAATACATTTGCTGATGAATGCAAAGGTTCCTGATCGGTAGACACTGTGACAGGTTCCTTAGATTTCACTTCAGATTTTCAGAAAGAATTCACGATAGGGATAGATGAATAATGAAAGGTAGTGGAAGAGTTTAAGATACCCCAGTGAGGAGGCGTCACATAGAAGCAATAGAAAAGGAATAAAGAAAGACGTAAGTTAGTTAAAGTGAAAACAAACATATAATGCAAATAAACACTGAGTTCCAAACAAAATTAGTAGAAACATATTGAAGAAACAGGAGGAAAGTTTGCAAATAAATATGCATGCAACAAGCTATCATTTTATGATTGAGCAGTAAGGGGCCTAAATGTGATGAGGAAAAAACATATTTTTAAAAGTATTAGGGAAAATCAATCAATCATGTATTCAGTGTAGTTTGTGTGTGTGTCTATGTCCGTCTGTGTATTATTCCTCCTCTGTGGTAAAAATAATAGGACAATGTTTTTATGTTTTATATCACAAACCATACAATTAGGAAACTATTTTAGTATGAACAGATGCGTAGAATATATGAGGATATTATCTGCCGAGAGAGAACATGAAAGGGAAAAGAGAGGATATAATAAAACTAGAAATGACGAATTGAAGTGTAAGGAGCTTGTAAGGGTCATAATAATGTCACAGGTTACCAATGTCAGATAAACTTCAGACTTAATGACTTGGTAAGCTTGGTGGCCCTTCCTAGTAGGAGTTTGTATCAGCCACTATGGTAACTTAATGCATTGCCATCATATACATACTTTAATTGGTTCTAATTTGTTTTACATTTTAATAACCATCACGTCTACTCTCAGTAACAAAGCAATAAAAAATATGATCAACACACACGTGCACTAGAAGAGTCATCTACACATGTGCACAACACAGACTCCAAAGGCCACTAGTCACCGACCTGAGTCTTCACCAGTTGGATTATTCGCTTCACATCCAAAACCACAAAATTTAGAGTAATTATTCCCTCTAACTTNACAACTGGTACAAAAAATATGATATGAAAATAAAACTTAACTTTTAATACAAACACTAAAAGTTGATCAAAATTACATGGTGCACTAAACACTATCATGTGACATATTGAAAGTGGGACGGGAGCCTGTTAATAAAGGGATAGAGAAGCCTACTCTTACCCCTACTGTATCCCCATCATAGGGATACAGTAGGGGTAAGAGTAGGCTTCTCTATCCCTTTATTAACAGGCTCCCGTCCCACTTTCAATATGTCACATGATAGTGTTTAGTGCACCATGTAATTTTGATCAACTTTTAGTGTTTGTATTAAAAGTTAAGTTTTATTTTCATATCATATTTTTTGTACCAGTTGTCAAGTTAGAGGGAATAATTACTCTAAATTTTGTGGTTTTGGATCATCTACACATGTGCCATATTGTCAGCACTGTGTTCCTCACAGCCCTGTATGCAGTTTGATGTTATTAGCTCTGCAATCAAAAATATTGTCACAAAACCTATCCTTCAAAAAGATGCATAACTCTGCATGTCTGTATTATTGGCAATTGTATTATTCCTGCGGAAGAGTTCTGAGCCGCAAGCTGAACAGTGCATACATTATTATTCTAAGGTATAGGCTAGCTAAGGGCATCTGCTTTGATGACTCATTAGACTATGTAGCATAATAACCAAAAACTTCCGCCACACTACTGCATATATTATATAAATAATCCCTGTACAATAGATATATTGAACCAGTTTCATGTATTATGAATTCTGCAGCAAAACATTATAAAAAATCTCCACGTGATTTTGTTTGTAATTATGCATGTTAATAATAAGAAATATCTCATGATAATGCACAGTAGGCCCTTATAAATGTTATTTAAACGTTAGCTAAGATTTATTCTACTTACGACTTCTCATTTCTGGTTTTGATCTTGATTTTGGGATGACACGCTGGATTATTCCAGGTAACTTAACAGGTAGAAATTCTGACTCTGATTCATAATTTCCCGCTTTAAAGGGTTCTCTGCCAGCTGCCACTATGGTTCCAGAACTCAGGAGGAGAGCATGAGTGCTAAGAATCTGTGGACAAGATCCAAAACATGCAATATTAAAATCTTTTATCAGCTGACAAGGACATAGGACTGGATCCAGACTTGCATAAATGTCTGAATCCAGTTCTATGTCACAAATAAAATCTGTGCATGTGTGCGCCAGGTATTATTATGTTTATAACGTGTACAGAGTTTTGAGTTTTGTAAGTGTAATAGGGGTCAGCTTAGTTCATTAGCATCCTTGAACTATAGGCTGTTTCATGTAATTTAGAAACCTGTAACTCTTTGTCATAGGAGTGCCTGTGCACAGGACATGCAGAGTCATGGAAGACAATTTTAATTGTACAGTATGGACAAGGATGCAGATTTTCTTTAAAGATGTGCCTATAGGAATAGGTGGTAGGACAATAGACTAACGGGTGCATGGATGACACAGAAGATGCAAA
This sequence comes from Platyplectrum ornatum, assembly GCA_016617825.1. Lineage (NCBI taxonomy): Eukaryota > Metazoa > Chordata > Amphibia > Anura > Limnodynastidae > Platyplectrum > Platyplectrum ornatum. Next base: position 26,797 of record JABWIB010000422.1, read on the forward strand.
ACGTGTTCCTCAGAGCCACTAAACCTCCCACTCCCATTTATAATGTGTAGTCTTACCCTTCGCCCATCAGTGCTGTATAATTTGAAAACTGGAAACTGCAAAGCCTCTGAGATTTGATCCAGAAAGGCGTCAAAGTTTTGTATGGACTTTTTATTTAGTATTAAATTATATTTATGCTCCTTTTCTCCATTTTTATATATAACAAAATTCTTTGAGCTTCCAAGTACAACAGTGTTTTCCCTTTGGAAAGGTGCAACTTCGCTTGATCGGTTCAGATGCATAGTTCGACGACGCGCACTGATCGGTCTGCTGCTCTGCCACAGTAGCGGTTTCTTGCTCGCCCTTTCAAGGTTAATTGGCTTTATCTTTTTTTGGTGGGAACAAATGTAGGATTTACCATCTTCAAGTTCCTCCAGAGAAGTTATTTGATGTATGCCACGTGGAGTTGTAATATTCCTAACGCCAAAAGGCAAAGGAACTTTTTTGGAGAGGCTGTCAAGTAATGCATCAAATGTCTTGAAAGACCGGTTGGTCACAACCATTTTTATTCCGTGAAATCGTGGGTCTCCGCTTTTGTAGAAACATATTCTTTTGTTGGAACCAGGACCTGTCATACGTGACTGCCTTGTAGAGATAGCTTGGATGCTCTCTGTGGAATTGGCTTGAGCCACTGAGATGTTCGTAGATGTAGTTTCACTCATTGTTGACAATTATCTATAAAAATAGAATACAATTTAAGAACAAAAGGTAATTTCCCTGATTTAGAATATGTGTCCAGTGAGTAATACAATTTAAGTTGAGGCACTACAGGGGGATTTTTTAGTTTGTCATTTTTGTCTTTACACAACAAGTTGTAATGTTCTGTGATCATTATTAGAAAGAGTTCCTTCCCGTATTTCTTCTGTTCATTTTAATTTGATTACTGTCACTTTTACAAGATGTTTATGTGCGAATCAATTGAAATGAATGTATCCAGACTTAAGAAAATCGCGCAGCTTCGGCTGTGGTGTGGCTGGGGCCGTTGCAGGGGCCCATACGTCCTCCCAAGCTCAGACCCCTCCCACCGTCCACCCCGGTCCTCTGAGACCTCGCCGCCAGCTGCCTGTGGAGATGCCCTATTCTACCCCTCATCAGGGAATTTATACCTAGTACTTTTCCTTTTTCTCTCCTATTCCTTTCCTTCCCTTCCCCCCCCCTTCTCTTCCTACCCTTATGTTTGTTAGATGTTTATGGACATTTTTGTTTTTTATTACACACGTGTACTCCTAGATAATTCAGATGTCTGACTGGATTAAGTTCATAAATTTTACTCAGTATAAAGGATAAACATGCTTAACCTGTAGCAATCCATACATCTGTATTTTTCCATAAATTTGGAAATCTATGCCGATCTTTGGCTGTCAAAAGTCTGTCTGTACAGCTGGTCATAATGTGAATGCACGTTACATATGGGTAAATGCCATGATAGGATCAGTCTAAGAGGGAAATCGCTGTGGGCGAGTATTAAACCATGGAAGTACATAAACTGCCTGGTTTGGCTGGTGATAATATTAAGCAATCGTCTAGACTCCTGTATTTATGGATCGACAGCTTCTGATCAAGAGACAGTAGTACGAGATGCTGTCAGAAGCTGCAGTAAGAACATCCTGCATCACAGTGCTTACGTCTGTACAATACATTTACTCTCCCTGCTGCTTCTGAAAGCCTCTAATGCAACGGCTGAATGGGAGATGGGGTACAAAACATGCCTCACTTCCCAGTCTGCTCATTATGTTGATTGTCCTAAAGTCCAAGAGGGAAGAGAGAAACAGAAATACATTTGTTAAAATATCAAATATTAAAATATTAAATAAAAAAATTAAACAAATCATGTGGATTTTCAAATAGTTTGATCTTTGCAATTCATGAATTCATGAGTAGCAGTATATTGTATGTGTAAAATATAGAGCAGAAGTTCTCTCATTTTTTGAGGATATTTTTGCACTAATTAAGGTACATGTTCTACATATTCCATTCAGGCAACAAAGATATTTTAAGTTAGATCCACTGGCATCTGCTATTGTCCCTGGTTACGAATACAACCAATGCCTCCATACAAGCTTTCCCAGTCATCTCAAGTACCGTCACAGAGAGGTACCAGCAGTGTTACTAGTACCAAGGGTTGAGAACACCTGGTATGAACCTTAAACTGTGTGTGGCCACAAGGGGGCACTAGTCAAAGTCTTACCTAGGGCATCACATTTCTTAAGGACTGCACTAGCTTGATCCTTATTTAATAAGTTGTTTCCGTAGGCAAAAAAAAGCTTTCCCTTTCTTATTTACAAATATATATTCACAGTACACTCTCCCCAGCATTCCCCTTACATAGACAGAAAAATGACCAGTAACATGTCCTGAATCCTTCCTTAAGTCCTGCACACGCATTTCACTCACAAGAATGTATTATGCAAAAGATCTGTACACCAAAAATCTTGGGGCCCAGTAGACGTCGGTTAGTCGTGCCCCCCCCCAATAAGATAAATATATATATATAATATATATATATAGTGAAGATCAGGACCCCTCTGTCGCCTCATGCCAGGTCCCCAGCAAGGCCCATACTGTACTATTTAAATGCCTCCCTATGCCTCCCTCAGGCCTAAATCCATATGTACAAAGTGAAGTTCCATGTACAGAAATCTGATGCTGCATGTGGCATGCGGAAATCACTTGTTGTTGATAAATGAGGATCAGGCTTCTAATATCTGAACTGTCTACATGCAGGAACTAAATATGACAATATCAGATGCTTCCACTTGTGTCTTACTGACAGAAAAACATTTCAATTGAAGAATTAAAGCATGGCAAGCGTCTGTCAGCGTAGACAGAAGATAAACACGCCTGCAGGTCCAGGTGTAAGTTTCCACCTAATTTGCTCTCATTTTCAGTCTCTGGATCCAGGCCCTGACGTTTAATGACAGATCAGATGTATACTATAACACGCTAATTGGAATTATTGCTTTAAAAGCTAAATACTGTTGTCCCCAGTGTAAAGAGTTAAGTGTAGAACAAACAATGCAAACTTATTGGATGCTTACGTTGCACTAACTCTACTTCATATGCAAATGAGCTCTGTTGCATCTTCCATTATTAAAACACAGTGTAATTGTTCTTGGTAACTCAGATGCAATCTTACTGCTCTATACACAACAAAATGCTAGTGTACTCGTCCAGTGAACATGTCATGCATATTAAGCACGTAGTTCTTCTATATTATTCATTCAGCATTACAGGTGTATTTAATTGAAATACATACCATCAATTTACATGATTTTATAGCTGGCTTTTAATTACAATGTATGCATGTATAAACAAATTGAACACAACAGTGAACGCACAGTGTGACTTTACTAAGTCATGTGCAATCTGCTGGGAATGATACCAGTTAAAAATTCATGACTGTCTGAAGTTTAATATGAATTGATATGCTGAGCACAGGTGACATGCACATGGTTGTAGAATGACATGGTGTTTGGCAATATTCTAATTCTAAACTAGAATGAGGAGAGTACGATCTATTCTCCAGTAAGGAACTGTATAGGCCAGCAAGATTTAAGACATAATTAATTACATTAATTAGTGATCTATACAGCAGGAAGATGACATGGACTAGAATGACAGAATATGTGTAGATATAATTTCAAGTAAACAAGGATTCATAACTTAAAATGATCTGACAGATTGCTACATCGGGAATATAATACACATAGACAGGNATCTTTCTCAGTGTCCCTGATGTTCACAGACATTATACAGATCTGTGGCCCATTTGTCACTATATACATTATGCATTACTGGGTATTAGGGGGATAATGAAAGGCAGATGATAACTACATACATGTTCTAAGCAAGCAGTATGCTGACACAGTGCGGACCAGTGCAGGGATGTAGAGGTGCAAACCCATCCCCTTCACTCGCACAGATATGAAAGTTTGTGTGTAACATCTGGCACACGTATGCACATATGTTACAGTGTAGGTGATTTACGCAATTGTGTAAATCACGCAAACTGAGAATGTCTGGACCCGCCACCCATATCTCCAGAAAACATAAAATCAGACACTATGCAAAAATGTAATGGTACATGACTTGCATCACAAAACAAAGATAGACTAGAATAACTATGCATGCATTGTATGGAGATGCAGTAGGGGGTAAGGGGTTATTATAGAAGTTGTCTTATATACATATATATATATATATATATATATATATATATATATATATATATATATATAAAATTGGTTACTGGTTAACTGAAGTGATGCTGGACCAGTTAAGGTGCAACTGACCTCAGCCAGTTTCAATGAGCAGGAGTCAAACCAAACACAACACAAAATAAACATCTTGCCTGTCCAGCACTAACATAAACACAAATCTCTCCTGACTAACACTAATAAAGAATACCTGCAGCCAGAGGGGATACAGGGTCTCTCACACATAGCGTCTGTGCAGTCCTTCCCTGCACAGTAAGAGAAAATGAGAGCCATATCTGCTTTACCTAGCGGACCTTTACTTTCAGTTAACAGGTATCAGTCCTAAGCAGCAGCCAGTCACCCCAAAAGACCCGGACTGGGCCTAATGGATGGCAGACCCTCCCTCACTTCCAACCATTCCCCCACAGGGACCCTTTTCCAGATTTTACCAAAAGAGGTAGAACTGTTGGGAAGTATTTCCCAATTTTAAATACACTAACACTCTCCCTGGGGCTTTGAACATACAGGAAAGTAACCTGGAGAAATATACTTCCCAAATCCAGTGACCCTGTCACAAAGAAAAAAAATTATATATATAAATCAAAATGTCTAAGCAGGTACAGGAGGCTGGAATTATTAAGGTTTGTACTGAATATAAGGAGTGTTAGGATTAAAGTAAGTGTTCAGAAAAGCACTAAAGAGTGCAACAGTTTTCTATTTGAGTTGGTAAAAGGCCAACAAAGTAGAACAATTTAAATATCCTTGGATATGGATTGTGGCTGTGGACACAGTGGAAAGATAGAAGTGACAATATGGACATTTATAGTTTTTTAGTACAATATATGCACACTCACTTTGAGCTTTGGTTTAGGGTCATTATAATTTAGAAAACAACAATGGACAGATGAGATGAGGCTGTTATGTTCCATCACTTTCTATGTTTCTATAATATTTATAGGTGATAATATTGCTAGACACAGCTTGTACTGAAATGACCCTTGACTTGTCTGTTCCACCTTCCTGAGCATTTGTAGTTCAATATTCACTATACCGACAGGGATGTAAATGTAGCTTCAATGGCTGTCATACAGCTTTTATTATGCATTCTTGTGAAGGGAGTTCCATTTAGTAAAGGATCTAAATTACCAGTCTTATTAATGCAGCCACTAGCACTAGTTAAATTATATACAGTGCAGTCACCCGTGACAAGCAATGAAATCTTAGTTTCATTAGTGTGCTTTGCACTATAGCCCTAAATAGGTTAGTAAATAAGCCCTAATATATTCTAGATACACACTACACTACAAAACAGTTACAGAGACTATGCATAGAATATAAATCAAAAATATAACTTTTCAACCTTTCATAAACGATTTTTTTCTAATGTAAACATTTCTTCTTATATGGCAATTTAGGTACAATTTAATGTATCAGTAAACTACTACACAAAGTGTTTTTAAATTGTAAAACATTTTAAATATTTATTACTTTCAAAAAGTCAACCACCTAAAAACTGTATCTGCATTTCAAATGACTTGTATAATACTGCCGGCACTTACCTTCCATGAATCCTTTACTAAATACAGCATTTAAAAATTCAAATTGCAGTCGCAGGACATAGAGTTCTGTTGTAAACAGCTCTGACATGCAAAACCTATGAGCAGAGCTGACAATCAGGACATCAGTATCAATTTGCTTAATGCGGTTTTAGAGCTAATCACTAGAGTTAAATTAGGGAAACACAGGCTTACAGACGCCATTCATAGATTATCTAGTGAGAGATTGTTTTCTCTACAAGAAGGATACACATTTAACTTCAAGTAACATTTCCTCAAGTAATATTTCCCCTGTTGCAAATTCAATTATCAATTAGCGCTTAGTGATAAAATGTAATGTATTGTATTGAGATATATATATATATATATATATATATATATATATATNAATGTTAGTGTGTGCATGCAGGGAGGATACTTTATTGTTGCATGTTGCACACAGATACTGACCAGTGTTACTGTTACACTGTTATTAGACTTGTGCTAGAAACATCATCTCTCACCTGTAATACTGATTGTAATTAATTCAGTTTGCCTCCCCTGCAATTCAACATGGTTTTGCCCACTCTTGAAAAATCTTTCGATTGGAACATTTTATCTTTAGCAGGGTATGCTAATGACCTAACCAACGTGTCAGTCAATGTAAAGATACGTTTTCTACAGTCATGTATGCCTTACAGTAGATTGCTTCCCGGCTTATCTAACTAAAATAAGGCAGAGTTCCCTCCCTTTCTTTAGACTATGCATAGCCTTGAGTCATTTAGCCCAGATTCATACAGGAGATTGATGGATTATCTAACAGTTCAGTCAAGTTAAGGGCGCAGTTTATCCACCTCCTGCAGCCTTACCTTGCAGTCCTATTATTTTATGGAACATTTCCACTTTTCAATCTCCCTGCAATCCCCCTGTTAAGTAAATTAAGGACATTGTGTCTGACAACAAGCAGATATATTCTGTTTCAAAACAATGTTCACAACAGAACTACAATTTAATCTACCAGGTGACTGTAGAAAATGAACTATTATGTCATTTAAGTGTTACTGATTGCTAGAGTGGACTTTCTGACATTATGGTTAGACATATCTCTTGTCAGATGCTGTTCGTGCCACTTAATCTGTACAATGAGACATCCACATATGGCTACCCTTTCTTGTTGCTAGACTTCTAATAGGATTTGTGGCCTCTTTCCTTAATCCAGATTACAGGAGATTTAATTGCACTGTGGCGTAATGAAGTGCATTTGCAGAATTATACAGTGGATATGTTCTTCTATTGAACATAATACAGGAAGGACATTTTATATATTTATTTCTGTTATTGTCTTTTTTACATTCAACAAATCTATAATTCGTTATTAAGTACAGTTCTGGGCACCACTCCATAATAGGGTTCTTGAGTTATAAGTAAAGACTAGCCAGTGTAAGTATGGAGATATGATTACTATATACAAATACATTATGGGTCAGAGAACTTTTGCTGAAACTTTTTACACCAAGGCTGTACAGAGGACATGTGATCACCCACTAAGGTTAGAGGAAAGAAAGTTTCACCACCAGCAAAGGAAGGGTTCTATACAGTCACTATGTGGAATTCACTACCAGGGAAGGTTGTGATGGGAAATTCAATTAATACATTTAAGAAAGTGTTACCACATTTTTAGCAGAATAGGTATCCAGGGTTACTACCGGTAAGTAAAATGAAGTATCATAGTAAATTCAGAGGTAATTATTATGGCCATCTGCTGTCAGAAGGGATCTTTCCTGATTGAAACAGTTTCTTCATCTGGATCAATAAAATTTGGATCACAGAAGATCCATAAAAAAATTAACTTGACAGGCTGTTCATTATGCTTGTAAAACCTTTCAACCCCATGTTACTATTACCTTGTTCATACTGACTACCCTGGTAATTCAGTCTTTGACTACCAGGGTAGTTTGTTGGGACTATGAAATATCCTGGTCATTAACCCTGTTCACACTGCTGAATTACCCTGGTAATTCGCATATAATAAAAATAATAAAACGGTTGCGGTATATACCAAAGCACAACACTATTGTGTTGTGCTTCGGATCATACAGCAAATGTTCTATTTAGTTATTTGTCTTCCCATGCGCTGTAGCACTTACAAGCCGGCGCTCACAGAGCAGCCAGCTGACGACCGCTCAGCCGGCTGCCGGCAGCGCACATTGTGTGACTTTAAGAAGCCGTCACAGCTGTTTATGCAATTATACCCGCCCGGGTAGTTTTACCTGGGCAGGATGCGTTCACAATAGCAAGCACCCGGAACGCAGCAGGGTAATACCCTGCTTATGTTCCCGGGTAATAGAGGTGGGAGACACTGCCAGGGTAGTGCAGTTCAGTCAACACGGGCAGTAGACTGAACTGCAATAACAGGGGTGCCAAAGCTTGTCTATACTTATAAACTAATATTAAACACCAGAATGCTAGGATATAGAAAAACATTGTAAATATTGTCTTAATGATGTACTGTCATATGTAAATATATTAGAAGAAGTTGCGGTAGATTCAGTGTTTTTGTATGGTCTTGGTAATATACTGTATATTTTAAAGCCAGGACACAATATTTCCACGATATTTCATACTACAACACATATTTCTTGTTTGTAAAGATTAACTGCAAGAGTTGTTTTCTGCAAGCGATAAAATCTATTTATTCAGTCGCATCTATTTATTCAACCTTAAAGCGTTTTCTCCTTGTTATGGTGGTTTAGAAATGCTTTAACTTAAATTATAAATGTACATGACGTTACTGTATAAAAACACATCTGTCATTTATGCAGTAGCATTCCTTGTGTACAACTGCATGTGTTTAAACATGTTTATTCGTAATTGTCTGGTTTAAGAACACTCTGACCATTTATGGCCTTCAGTGCCATCCAAGAAAATTCCAAATACAGTATATTTTAGCGTGTGGTAGAATGATAGAATGGTAGAAAGGCAATTGTTATGTGGAGCTGCTTTGTCCGGGCGTAATGAAATAAACAGACAAATAGCACAGAATAGATCTTGCTCTAGTTATGTGTGCTGTGAACAGAACAACAATAAACATCATAGGATTGTCAAAATTGCATTTTACAGTCAAGGTCAACGTAGAATAATCATTCACGTTGAGTATGACAGGACAATAGAGCCTCTGCTCATAGGAAATAGGTAGGCATTATGTGTGCACCTCTCAATCTCAGCTGATAAGACATTCCTGGGACTCCAAATAAATCACTTAAAACAGCAACATAAATGGCATATCTCTGTGCTCATATATTTAAGATGGCTGGCACCAGAAAATAGCAGGAAGCGGAGAATGTTTTCCTGATTCGCTCAGGGAATTCCAGTGAGCAGTATGACTCTCATTGGCAGGAAAGTGAAATCACATTTGCGCTTTTAATGCACATTTAATGCACGTTTTAATGATCTTTGTCTTGACTGTGCTTATTGCTTTCTCATATACTGTATAATATATGTATTTATAGATTTTATTTTTAACCTGTTCATTGTCTATATTTACAGCCTATGTCTAAATTATGATTAAACGAATTACTACCATTGCTTATAAAAAAAACATGTGTCATAACAGAATATAGACATTGGTTGGAGCTAAATGCTTCTTGTTATGCTAATCACTAAATATGTAGATGAGGACAACAGAAACCATGGCAAAGTCATTCAATAATATAAGCTAATATTATGGTTAGCAGCCAGATGTAGTATTTATTTCCAGGCCCTAAATTTAGTAAAAGGTGGAATTGCAAAAGTGGGGTTGTCCTGTAATAGTAATTATTTTACATACTCTGATTGGTTGCTAAGGGAAACATCCTCAATTTTCCAGTCTCTCTGTTTAGTAAATGTAGGCCCAATCCAGCCTTCTGTAATGGAGAGTGGCCCCTCTTATACAGAGTTATCCAGTCCCTCTATAAGGGGCATAACTACAGGAGGTGAAATTGGTGCGGCTGTTATGGAGCCCTGAGGAAAGGGGGGATTGTGGCAGCCATTCTCTCTGCATTACTTCTGCATTTCATTTACCAGCATTTGCAAATGCATCCTAAATGTCCCGCTTTTGGGCGACTGTCCTCCTATCTACCTGTCTATCAGTTTGTCCCAATAAGAAAACAAACTGGTAGGTATTGATGGTTTTTCATTAGATTTTATTTAAAAAATAGCAAAAAGGGTTGGTGGAGTGGTACTTATATGTCCCATTTGCGTCCCCCACCCCACAACGTCCTCCACCCCTTTCTTCTTACAACACAAGTCATTGTTGTTCGAGTTGCATTTGGGTCTGAATAGGTCGCTATTGCATGTGCTTTGTTTCTGAGCATGTGCGGCATACAGATATGTCACGTCAGCTGGCAAGTGCTCGCCACTGGATCATTATGTGTCAGATATTGTCATAAATATGTATCCACATATCCACACATCATTGACATCATACAGAAAATGCCTGTGGTTGAAATCCAGAAGCTGAGTGAATTAGTGCTCTATGGGCCTTTACACATTTAAGAAGCTGTTGATTTAAACTGATACTAAAAGAACGATTAAACTTTGTGCAAACTCGTGACAACATAGTATAAATTGTCCAGCGTGATATGAAAATCCTAAGCAGCACACAGGGACCATGCACTTAGCACACATCACGCACACAGCTGTTTACTTTAGAAGTTTACTATAAGAGGTTTCTAAGGACGCCTTATGATCTGTTAATGGCACTGGTGAGTGCGAGGCTAGGTAAGAGCTAGAACAGGATTGCCATGGTGCCAGAGATAAATAATTCACGCTGAGGCTTGGAAGTACAGCGCTTTGTGTAAACCTTGTTGGTAAACTTCATTAGTCATGTTTACATTTGCCTGTGATTCAGCCAAGTCAGAACATATTTTCCAGACTCTTAAGGAAAGCCTCTCACAATGTGTAAGACACCAGAACAACATGACCTCGCTGTTTGCTGTAACTAGTGATGCCGTGAAAACTGTTATAGAATTTAGAAGTCAGAAATAGTTTTATGTCCTGTCTATATGTATCAACAAACTAGATTCTAAACAGCAGTACAAAACATGCTGCGCTATTTGACAAACCAGCAGATATAAGTCAGGCATTAGCAGCCACGCTAAGCCTTATCTTAAAACATATCTCCAACAAAGACACCAGAAGGGATTTCATTTATTTCATTTTATTCCAGACAGCCATTCTTCAGCATGTGGTAGCAAATACAAGCTAATAACAACTCATGCAAAACTATTGATAACACTCACTAATCTTACTAAAGCTTAGACATTGAAAATAATTATACATGCTTCTAGTATGGTGTGTGGGAAATGTTCCCCAGGGGTGCTGCTACAGCCCCCCCCCTTCCTGGGTCCTAACACTGGAAAGTACTGGCCCACTGCAAAATAAACAATCCACAGCTGCCTGTTCCAACACTGGACAAGCCAGATGACTATGTTGTGTATGTTCCAGTGTGCCTATGCTCCAGTGTAGGGGCAGATACAGCAAATATTGTTTAGTATTTTCAATTTGAAAGTTGAACAGAGCATTGGTCAACAAAAAGAGTGGGTTCTCCATATGCATGAGGCATTCTATGCATCCAATGCCTTCTTCATCAACTCAACCAGATTGAAGATGTCCTTGTTACTTCTGTGCTACTATGAAACAAAAGTCCAAATGTAGACTTTATCAAAGTTTACTTTTTTTTTCCAAACTCTTATTGCACATCTAAGATTAACAATTGCAAATGCATGATGCAGCAGTATAATACTTGAATGTCTCAGTTGGTTTTTCACAATGAAGCAAGTTGCGGTTACAAGTGGAAGTGTTTAGTATTTTGTCTGCAGTTATTTTGAGGTGCGAGAGTGTATTATGGGGTTCACCTTTTATGTGTGAGAGAGGCAGCAATAATGTATTATAGGGTGCAC
>JABWIB010000422.1:46267-74358 GCA_016617825.1 Platyplectrum ornatum
TTTTATATATATATATATATATATATATATATATATATATAGATCCAGGAAAGTAGTGGCCACTCTCAAGACTTCAGTATATATATATATTTGCTTTAGCGGTACTGACTCAAGAGACTTGTCTCCTAAATTTTAAAAGAACTTTTTCTTTTCAATTAAATTAAACAATTACAACGTTTCAGTCGCATATAACGGGACTTTCATCAGGGCTGTGATGAAATTTTGCCGGTGTGCTCACCTTGGAGAAAATTGCAGAGGCGAACACTCAAGGAGTGCCAAAAATTCAAGGAGTTATCCAGGTACCTTACTTTCCGATTGATGTAAAGCAGTATTGCCCGTCTATGGAGGTTGTTTTTGTATAGCGCACCTATATAGCTGCTTATATATATACTACAGATTAGTTACCTGTTAATATAGTTTCTTTTACTTCTCCATGGCAGCGCTACTTCCGGGTATATCCTCCCCTGATTGGTGCTCACAGGAAAGGAAAGAAGACCCAGGACTATTTAATCCCTCCTCTTCCTTATATTGTCTTGATCTTCCCAGGGCTAGTAAGTCAAGAATATGTTAGTACACAAAAGGCGGGTAAACCTGCGCTGCCATGGAGAAGTAAAAGAAACCATATTAACAGGTAACTAATCTGTGGTTTCTTCTTCCTCCCATGGCAGTACAAATTAAAGGGAAGGGAAATAAAGTATTTACAGCTACATAAGATAAGGACCTAGTTAACAACGGCACTAAGTACCCTACGGCCAAAGCTTGCATCAGCCGATGCCAATACGTCTATCTTGTAATGGCGAGTGAATGTGCTGTATGTACAGAAGACCATCCTGCTGCTTTACATAACTCCCCCACTGAAGCTTTTTCTTTATCTGCCCAGGAGGCTTCCATAGCTCTGGTGGAGTGAGCCCTGATGTTAATAGGAGGGGAAACCCCTCTACGTTTATATGCTTCTATAATACAAGATCTTATCCACCTAGAAATAGAAGCTTTAGAAGCTGCGTTGCCCTTGGTTCTACCTTCATATAGAATGAAGAGTTGCTTAGAGCATCTAAACTCAGAGGACCTGACTAAATAAGTCTGCAGTGCTCTAACTAAATCTAGGGTGTTAAATTTCCTCTCCAGTTCCCCCGAGGGATTTGGACATAAAGATGGCAGGACCAGTTCTTGGTTGATATGGAAGGCTGACACCACTTTGGATTCGTCCATAGTACTACCTTGTCTTGATGGAATATAGTAAAAGGAGGTTCAGCCCACAATGCCTGCAGCACCGAGACCCTTCTGGCAGAGGTGATGGCCACCAGGAATGCACCTTCCACGACAGGAATTTGAGCAGAATTTCCTGTAAGGGCTCAAAAGGTGGAGAGGTTAATAAGTCTAACACTAAGTACAGATCCCAGCTAGCTACCGGCTGGCGAAACACTGGCCTAATATGTTTCACAGCGTTAATAAATCTTACAACATAACGATTAGAGGCGATATCAGAATCCAACACCGCCCCTAGTGCCGAAATCTGAACTTTAATAGTATTAGTGGCTAAACCCTTTTCAAGCCCTGAAAAAAGTCCAATATTGATGGAATTAGCATAGGGTCTCTAGCTGACTGGAGGCACCAGGTAATATATTTTTTCCAGATTTTGTAATAAAGATGGTTGGTAGTCTTTTTCCTTGCTTTAAGAAGAGTCTTGATTACTGGTTCCGAGATGCGCTGGTCCCAAAGTTGTTGGACCTCAGTAGCCAGGCCGCAAGGTTGAAGGCTGCAGGATTTGGATGTAACAGCGCCCCTTGTGAGAGCAGATCTGGGCGCAGCGGAAGTTTCCAAGGAGGCTCTAGCGACATTCTTAGGGCTAGAGGAAACCACAGCTTTCAGTTCAAATAAGGTAGAATTGCTATAAGAACTGTTGGTTCCCCTTGCAGTTTCTTCAATATTCTGGGAATTAGTGGGATAGGCGGGAATACATATGCTAGCTGGAACTCCCAAGGGGTAGACAGTGCATCCACTTGCAGACACTGGGCATTTCTGTCTTGGCAATTGAGGGCTGTTGCCATTAAGTCTACTTGCGGAAGTCCCCGTGTTATCATCCCGAACACTTCCCGGTTCAGGCACCACTCCCCCGGGTGCCAGGGATGGCGACTGGGACTGTCTGCTGTCCTGTTGGTTGCTCCAGCTACAATAAGACAGATCTTATTCCTGCCGTATGTTCTTCCGCCCAGGAAAGAACCTGTTTGGCGACTGCCCAAAGTTGAGGGTTTCTTGTCCCGCCTTGGTGGTTCAGATATGCCACCACTGCCATATTGTCCGACTGAATGAGGACTTGCTTCCTGTGTCAGGATGATGCAAGCTAGTTTTACTGCCAACATTTCTCTGATGTTTGAATGCTGTGTTGCCACTTCATCCTGCCATTCTCCTTGCAGGAAGGAGACCTAGCATACGGCCCCCCAACCTGCCGCATTGGCATCTGTAGTGTCGACTACCTGTGGTGCTTCTCGAAAGGATTTGCCCAGGCAAAATTTTCTTTGCTTAGCCACCATAACAGAGACTGTCGAACCTTTAAGGGGAGTGCGATGTTCTGGGATAAATCCTCGCTGTTTTTGTCCCACTGAGATAGGAAGTTCAGTTGAAAGTCTTGCATGTGAAGTCTCGCCCAGTGCAACGCATCTATGCTTGCAGACATTAGGCTCAACAGCTTGAGACATCTGCCTGCCAAGATAGAAGTGGCATGCAGGACTTCTGTTACCTCTTCCAAAAACAGCTTTTCTCTCCTGAGGTAGTGAGGTCGTCATACGGACTGTATCGATGACGATACCTAGATATCTTGCCACGGTGGATGGCACCAGCTGACTTTTTCCATAATTTATGATCCACCCGTGTTTTTGAAGAGACTGAATGACTCTTTGAGAGTGTAGATTGGCCTCTTCCAGGTAGGGCCATACCATGACGCCTTCGCTTCTTAGTGCTGCAATAAGAACTAAGTACCTTTATGAAGGTACCCGCCACCAATAGTGTGGCACTATTGGTGGCGGGTGGGGCACAGGCCCTCCCCCCTTTGTGAAGGTACGGGGAGACGAGGAAAGGCCGAACGGCAATGCTGCAAATTGAAAATGTCCTCTGAAAACTTGGAACCTTAGGTACCATCTTTGTTCCTCGAATATGGGAATATGAAGATAGGCATCTTTTAAGTCTATAGTCACTAAAAAGACTATTTCTGGGATGTATGGCAGGATAGATCTTATGGAGTCCATCTTGAAGGTCGACGTTCTTATGGACTGATTGAGCCTTCTGAGGTCCAATATCATCCTGTTGCCGCCGGAAGCTTTTTTTTACGATGAAGAATCTGGAATAGGTTCCGAGGAACCTTTATCCCAAAGGTACACGTGTCACTACCTTTTGTTGTTGCATGTCTGCCAGGCTGTGTCTTAATGCCTCGCGGTCTTCGGTGTCCAGGTGGGAGACCTGACAAAAGATGTTCTTGGGTGGCTGATGAATTCCCGCTTGTAGCCGAATTTGATAACTTCCAGAACCCAACGATCCAAAGTGGTTTCCTGCCAGGTAGAAAAATATTTTGTTAACCTCCCCTGACCGGGCTGAATGGGACATAAAGAGTTACTGCTGTGTTCTGAAGGATCCAGGACCTTCTCTTCCCCAGGAGCCAAAAAAACCCAGAGAGGGTGCAGACCACTGACCTCTATGGTAAGATCTTCCCGGTCTGTAAGCTCTGGCTTCCTTCAGTTCCTGCTGGGACCTCAGTGCCTTAGGCGCAGCTCTTCTAGACGTCCTGTCCTGGGGCAGCCATAAAGATCTTCCCCCTGAAGATTTAGAGATTATATTGTCCAAACGCATCCCAAACAGGTAGTCCCCCTGAAAAGGCAAGGTCAGTAGTTTGGACTTAGATTGAGTATCGGCCGCCCAGGGCTTCAGCCATAAAGCTCTCTTTGCCACTGTAGCTGATGCCCCAATCCTGGCTGCCAGTCTGACGGAATCCAGAGCCGATTGACAAAGAAATTCCGTAGCAATCTGCATATCTTGAAGAGCTTTTTGCACCGTCAATGACCTCCCCTTCTAGGCCATTAATCCAACCCCTAAGGACTCTGGCCGTAGTAGCCATGGTTGCTGCATGTTTAAGAGAGGCGCCTGCTAATAGATGTTGTTTCCTCAGAACTGCCTCTAACCTTTTCTCCATCGGATCTCTGAAGATGTTAACATCCTCTTAAGGTAATGTAGTCTTCCTGGCAATTCTGGAAATAGCCGCGTCTACTCTAGGCGGTTCATCCCACGCTTTGACCTCGTCCTGCGGTAATGGATAAAGCCTAGCGAATTTACGTTGAACCGGGACACGTCTATCCGTGTTCTTCCATTCTTCGGTCACCAAGTCCTTAATGACTTTAGATAATGAAAATTGTCGGATCTTTTTAGAAGGTTCCGTAAATAGTAAGTCCTGCATAAGTAGTTGTTCTTTGGGCTCTTCCAGATTCAGAGACTTATGGATGAGTGTCAACAAGTTATCAACCAGGTCTGGGTTGAAGTCCGCTACTTGAGAAGTTGCGTATTCGTCCTCTGATTATAGGGACCTCTCTGGCGTGGCTGTAATCTCTTCCAGGTCAGAGTCAACTGATCGGTCACTTATGGCAGGATGCGGCCTCTTGGAGGTCCTAGGTGTTTGGTCCTCCTTTGTAACAAAAGTATCGGCTAGTGATACCTTGAGCATATTGATTAAGTCAGTTAACTGCTGTGATGGCACCTTTTGCTGTGTGGCTTTTCAGGTACCGCAAGCAGTATCAGTGCAGTCCTCCTCCAATGGTTTCTCATATAGAGACCAAGAATTGGTACGTGGTTTTTTAGCTTTGCTTTTTAAGTCAAGCTTTTCCTTGCTGGAATCAGAGCCTAAAAAAAATAAAAGTGAAGGAAATATCCAAAACAAAAAATATAGCCCAGACTACCACTCACCAGCCTTCTTAGGGTGTCTTTTATCCTCCATAGCGATAAGCAAGTGTACCAGGGTGAAAACACACCTGGAGCCTCATGCACCGGCCATATATAAGGGTAGTGGCACCATTGACGTCACGTACGCGACTCACCACGCTGCTGGGAACCCCTAAGCAGTGAATAATTTAATGGCTAAGACACTCCCCCTGTAACGTCAGCTGAGTGGGGGAATGCCGCACGAACGGCCGGTGTGCGCGCCATGCACGGAGCGGCACCAATAGCGAGTGGTCACAGGAGTGAAGGAAGCTGAGGAGGCGCCGGCCAGCAGCACGCCATGCCCGGGACAGCGCCGGCAAAGGGCGGCCACGGAGGGAGGGGAGGCCTGTACAACAGGGTGCCTGAACCGAAAACCCGAAAACCCTCAAGGTAAGGCTGGCCAGCAACACCATACCCGGAACGGCACCCGTAGCGGGCTTAGTACACCCTGGCTGTGGGAGCAGAGCTCTGTAAAAAGAAACCTGCGAACACCAGCAGGAAAGGAAAGAAAACAATATTGGAAGGAAGAGGAGGGATTACATAGTCATGGGTCTTCTTTCCTGTGAGCACCAATCACCAATGACTAGTTCATTATGATCTACTTCACTCAAAAGATTAGTTCATCTAGTTCATTGTTCATTATTTCACTTACTGACTGTGAGTCACTGAGAGCTGATCACTGATATGTATGAACTAATGAACTGCGTCAGAGAAACTGTGTAACTGAATCTGCTCTACAGTGGAGTGCACACAATGTCTGAACATAGCAGTGACACCTATAGCAGCTTAGATTTACCCATGAGTCACCAAAATGAACTAGATTTCCCATCACTACTACAGGGCACTGAAGTCTGTTGGTGTGAAGGCAGGGGCAAGGGTGTCATAGGACCATTGTGCATATAATTACTGATCTGAAAGTAAACTCATTGGCAGTTGGGCTCCGGTCCATAGATCATTACAATGAATTTGCTCTGCAAACAAAGGTACTTCATTGACAGTATCCACTATCACATGAAGATATTTGCAGTAAGGGCATATGTCAGCCAATACTATACAGACATTTGCACCGTTCCCATTTTTCATTGTGTGAATCAGTGTGGAAATATAAAAGGTTGGTCCTTTGTTCTCATGTCCCCCTGGCATGTACAGAAAACTTAGATCTGGTTTCGAGCTCTGAGCACAGTACTTCTCTGTATTCATTGACTCCAGTTTTGTCCATTTATTGGGACAATCTGCAAAGTGGCCAGGTCAGAGCGTCATCATAAAAATCAGGACTGTCCTGCAGGAATCGATATAGTAAGGAGTCATGCTATCCTTACTTACTGTTCTTTGTTATGAATTCCTTAGGATAGACAATAGACTCAGCTGTATATACTTATTTTTATTTCTTTTGTGCCAGTTGCATTAGTGTTAATTATTTGTGATAACCGGGTACTAGTATTTTATGGGTTAAAATATCTAGATTGTAATTGCTTGGGCTCTGACTCGTTTAGTTTGTTGCATGGTCAAAGGAAGGTTATGAGGTCATGTAAAAGATGATTGGCTAAAGAGAAGTTTCTAGAAAGGTTACCCTAGTGACAGTGAACAGTGCGCACCTTTAGGCCCATTAAGGTTTGATTGGTTAGTGACACTGACAGTAAGGCTATCAAAGCCGTGGTAGAGCGGGTGGTGAAGAACCTGACTGAGAAGGAGGTGGTCTCCCTGTGCAAGTGGGCCGTGCAAGACGATCGTGGTTCGGAGATGAGGAATATAGAGGGACCCCTTGTTCAGAAACCCCATGGGCCGTGTTAGGACCCGAAGATGGGAAGGTGCAGGATGCACTGACGGGAAGGACGGTTAACATGGTAAGACTGTATAGTGCTGAGTCCTCTGCCAGACGACCCAGTAGGGACCAATCACTTCCCAGAGAGTGGACGGGGAGCCATCGAGGGATGGGACCCATCGTAAAAAGGGGAGAGGCTGCGCAGCCTGATACAAGGAAAAATGGCTTGGATTTAACTTTTTTTTTATCACAAACATACCGGAATAGTGAGCAGAATTATGCCCAAGCTCTGGACTTGTAACCAGCCTAAAGATCGCCACAGCAGAGAGGATAGATGTAACGGGAGAAGCGTAGACCATATAACCCGTACATGCAGCATAAAGTTTAATAATTAAGGTAAATATGTTAGTAGATATAAGCATGGGAATCATTTAATGCAATCTACCCTATATGTGTGTGACAGTTTGGCTAAAGTGATGAGGATGCCCTGCGCACATTTAGTTATAATGCATTGCAAAGTACGTAGTGAGGATAAGTGATTCTTTTTATTGCAGTGTTTGTGTACTAAGATACCAGTGGAGCGGGCCCTGAATGCCAGGACATGTTACTGCTTGTCATCCTACAAATATTACCATGCTCTGGCAGTCTTTATAACACTGGCACGTGCAGTTCATGGCTGCCAGCCCTTGCCTAGACTATAAGAAAACAAATACTTAAGTATTGCTGTTAACCATTCTACAAGGGGTGGTCAAATGTGTAATTGTATGTGTATGTAATTGAAACCGGACAACTCTCAGTGCCCTCTTGTGGTCATATTTATAATTGCACAGTTTATATTAACTATTGTTGTCTGGGAAATTTGTGGCACAAGTGCACATAAACTTTAATATTTTTCATCATTCTCTTCACTATTCCTGCAATTCCTTCTCTTAGTACCTATACTGATTCTCCTATATAGCTGGCATATGCAGTTAGCCTAAGTTTACAAAAGACATAGGCTCATCATATACATCAACAAAAAAATCTGAAAAATAGGTAAAAGGAACGTATATTTCTAGATAAATTAAACCATCCTCACATTGATGCACACCTACAGAGCCCAAATTATACCTTTTATTAGTTGTATTATAAAATTATTAAATATTTTTTGCTAATTAGCAATTAGACAAATACATACAAAACATTATTAATTAGAAAAAAATATCTACAGCTTAATCTGTCTACCTCACAGTCAGAACCAGTGTCTCATTGCTGTCCATCTATCTTACTGCCATGTAATGAAACCACCTATAAGCATTGTTTAAAATTAAAACATGCTCATATGTAGTCCATATTTACCAGTGCGGTGATATTAGAGGACAATTGTACTACAAATCATAGCACTTATATTTATTTTTATTTATATAACTTATACCATAATATTTGCCACTCTGTAATAGACAGCAACTAAGTCTTTGTTGGTATTAGAAATTATTACCATTGTTATTTATAAAGCTATGTTTCTGTGCCTAAACTAAAAATTAATAAATAGATAATAAACAAAACAAAATAACAAACGTCCCCTCAGGGGTACTCCTTACTCCACATGGGGAGCCCTAGAATTCCCTGATCATTATAACCATCACCCGCTGGGAGTAATTCACACACAATGTTGGCTAACTATAACACAGGCTATCAGGTAATATAGTTACAATTGTATATATCAGGCAGTCACGTGTATAAAATGTATCAGATTGAATGAGCTCATATAGCAAAACGTGATGCTGAGGTAGTATTGATATACACTGCAATTATTTAGTTTACAATATATCACAATAATCTTCCTCGTCTGTTAAGGTTATCCTCCACTCTCCAAACTTTTAAGCGCTTCCTTAAAACTCATCTATTCAGACAAGCTTACCATATTCCTCAACCTACTTAACATGTTCTCCTCTGCTTATAATTAATCACCAACAATTTCTGCTACTAACACTGCTGTGTGATTGGATCACACGGAGCACTGAGCACTTTTACGATACAACCTGGCTGGTCCATCCATTGTATAATGATAGCACTTACCCCTTTGTATCAATCCCCAATATCCTATAGAATGTAAGCTTGNGAGCAGGGNCCNCNTCCCCACCCATTCTGTCTGTTACCACCCAGTCATGTCTTAATAAGATATCTGCGCCTGCATGAGTATGCTATGTGTTTATATCTCATGCAGAAACAATTACACAGCCATTCGCTATCTACGCTGCGCACAGATAAATACAATCGCACAGATATCAATGCATCACTGACCGATCTCTACCACTTTAGCGTATCAACACATGTGACAGTCATAGTAACCATACCAGAAATCAAATAGGGACAAAAACAGGTAAAAACATGACTTAGCGTGCTACTGCATTCTGCCTGCAAGTGACGAAACAGCCGCATGTTTCATTGAAGGCTCATCATATATGTTCTACAGGGACTCAGATTTTAGGATTTCCCCTATTATGTGAATGTTCGATTGGATGGCAGACAGCTCATGTCAGTAAGCAGTTCTCAATAAAACATTTGCACCAGTCACAAGTTATGTCTGCGGCCAGGAGAAACACTGATGTCACACTCCACAAGCTTTTTGTGTTGGCATTTAACATTCCAAACACAACACAAATGGAATGTAAATCTCCCATCATTCTGCAAGGTGAAAATGGGACTAAGTCCTGCCCAAAGTGACCCTGGCTCCAAGCCCTGCTCCTTTTAGGATAAGCCCCTTTACAATTGTGCATACATACAATCAAATCAGCTTCTGAAATGGCATATTATATTCTATGAAATTTAATTGCAAGGCCACAAAAAATAATTATTTCTATACATGTACATGTATAACGAAATGACCATATATTAGAAGAACTGTTTGCACATTAAAACATGTCTTTTCATTTCACGTATTGTGTTTATCATAACATGTATGTATATCTGTATGATGTTGCCCTGTGGATGGTTCAAAAGGGCATGTGATTGTTTACACTGCTAAAGGATAGTGGTCTTTTTGTTTAGTTAAAGTGTGCCATCTACTGGCAGACTTCCATATAACATCATACATTACACATACACGATAATACATTGATCACCTCATTGTACAGTGCTGCATATTATGTAAACTGAATCTAATAAAAGATAACAGGAATAAAGTTTTAAACATAATATATGTAAGTTGATGGATGATCTGGGTAGACTGGAGGAATGGTCATCAGAGTGTGTTAACTGCAGTTAAATTAAAAAAAAAAATGCTAAATCATTTACTTAGGGTGCAAAAGCCCTAATGCTTAATTTATCATTAATCCCTAAAGGGATTTAGGGGTTGCCATTTCATGTGACTTAAAGGTAGCCAGGTAATGTGACAAAGCAATGAGAAAGGCAAGTCAGATGCTTGGTTGCATAGGGAGAGGAATTAGTAGCAGAAAGAGGTAAATAGTAATGCCTCTCTATAGGGCACTGGTGCAGCAGTGAATCCACACACGTTATGTTTGGGAATGCAATTAATGACAGCTTTTGAGTTGTGGGGAGATGGCAGAAGTTTTACTCTGTCACTTGTTTGATGAGGAGACCTAATTTTAGGTCATATGACATATGACTGCATATCTGTGTATGAGCACTTGCAATAATCCTGTCATTAAGACCCACTTAAATTAGAAAGTACTAATGTCCTTTAATAAGTTTGTTTTGCCATACAATTATTGTATAGTGTATGATGGCTTCCAGTTCCTTAAAATTGTCAGTCATAGAAAGGTTTCAAAACTCTCCCTCGACTCAGCGAACGGACTTCTGTGTGATACAGAACATCTTCATAGTCAACATTTAGCTCAGACAGACATTCCTGAAATTGTCTGTGGTTTAGTGCATGAGCTCTAATGAAGTTAACACAAGATACCACAATTTTCATAACAGAGTCCCACTTCAGTGATTTACTACACAGCGCTTGTTGGTGGCAGTGTATGGTTATTGGATGAGGATGGTTATGTATGTCCATCTCTTGGTTAATGCGAGCAATTACCCCTTTCTTAGACCTCACCATGCTAGGAGCACCATCAGTGGTCACGCTGGCTAGTTTAGCCCAGTCCAGCTCCAAACCATTCAAAGTTATGCTCTCCTGTAGTTGTTCCTCTGATGTAGCAAGCCCTTCTGTGACTTCAAAATAATCATTCGTCCCACAAATATAAATAAGAAGTTGTTGAGAATCACAAACATCATTAGTTTATTAGAGTGCCAAGGAAAGATATGAACGATTTTTGTGGAGTTTTGCAAATGCTGTCTCCCATTTTTTCAATCCTCCGGTCCTGAAAGACTCACTGTACTAAATAAATCGTCCCTCTCTGGACACATATCTTTGACAACAGAAAGAAGGCAATCTTTCACAAATTCTCCACGAATGGTGTGCCAGTATGTGCTATTAGCTTGGCAACACGAAAACTGGCTCGCAGTGATAAAATATTTAGCTGCTTCACAAAAGTATTTTGCTGAGTTGTCAATGTATTTTTCAGTTTTTATATTTTATCTTTACTCACTTCTCCAACCAAACAATCATATTTATCTTTATATTGAGTTTCATAGTGTCGACGCAAATTATATTCTTTGAACACAGACACTATATCAGACATTTTAAATTAAACAAAAAGGAAAAGAAAGTGTTCTGTTTTATGTGTGCACTCTCATATAGTCATCACAGACTAGTTTTTTAAAATCAATATATTTTATTATTATTCTATAAAAAACATAGAGGTAATTTTTTCAGCAGCGAAATATTTGATTAAAATAAATAGATAGTGTGATTAGAAAAGAAATTAATGTGAATAAAAACTGTTAGACACCTTGAAAAAGCGGAAGCGAAACGCGCGTTGGGGTAGCGGGCCGCAGCTAATCTCCATTATCAGCCACTTGTTTAGCATATGATTGGGGGCTACTATTTTTAATAAGTACCCATGAAATAAGGTGGTACTCAAAGCCTATATAATACCAAGATACCCTGGATATAGGTAGCACAAAGAATAACACAGAGGATTAATGAGGGGAGATTCCCTGGCTATGGTGCTATCTATATATCTATAATATGTTAAAACATTATAAGAACAGAGCTGCTGCGTGGCTAACAGTTTTTATTCACATTAATTTATTTTCTAATCACACTATCTATTTATTTTAATCAAATATTTCACTGCTGAAAAAATTACCTCTATGTTTTATATAGAATAATAAAATATATTGATTTTAAAAAACTAGTCTGTGATGACTATATGAGAGTGCACCCATAAAACAGAACACTTTCTTTTCCTTTTTGTTTAATTTGAATTTTCTGCAGTTCTGGGGTAAGCACCACCCCTATCATCAGGGAATAAAATTGTATTAGGGGTTACTTTTCTATCATCACAGAGGGTGTGCGGTACAAACTAAATGAAAAGACTATATCAGACATATAGCTCCTTCTTTGAATATCCTACACTATAATTACCTAGGGATTGCAAATTGCAATATATAGCGCCACACAGAGACATACAGACTGCAATGCCCATCATAGCTTCCTCTGAATCCTGAGAGATGAGAGTTGGGCAAAAATTCTCACGATCCAGCGAGCGCTTCAACTGGCCAGCCTATCGGCGGCCGCCACTACCCCGTCTCCCTCTTCCACAAATGACTGTCAGGCAGCGGCAGCATAAAAACCTGGCGGGCCATATAAATGTCCTCAGCGGTCCTCAGTTTGTTCTACACCAAATGGGTGTCTCCTGTCCTGTACATCCAAGTGGCCTGTGAATAGCTCCCCTCATTGCATTGTCTATTTAAGGAAATTAAGAAATATGGTCCGCACTCTGTTTTGCATTTTTTATGTCCTATTTAAATATTTTAGGAACCATGGGCAAGTGTCCTATATTGTTACAAATACATTCAAGAGACGGCGCTACCCAGAACCAACATTAGTCACAATGCAAGCAGAAGAAAAGAATAAAGGGGTTCCTTTTATGTGGGTGCACTCAGTCCTATGTACAGTAAAATATAACTTTTAATACATTTTATTAAAAAGATCTTTTGTGTAGAATCTGTATTGTAAGCGAAATATATATAAAAAAATTTAGGATACACAGTAGGAAATATGTGGTTAAAAATAGATTAGCTACATTGGCGGCTCTTTTTTCCTCTCCCTATAAGAAATACATGCACTGCACTCTCAATCAGTTACAGTTGGCCCTGAGTCTGTGGGTATTGTACTGTAAATCCCAAAAAGTGGGTTCTAATAACTCCCACTTATCCCTCATACACCTTCACATTTCCATATTGGTGGAAGGGTGTTCAGCCAAACAACAATAAATAATTTTTATAAATCAAATTTAAGAGTAGCAGCATTATAAATCAATCAATTGGGTGTAATAATGAGGAGGCCACCATGAGCTGTACACCAATGCGCGTTTCGCTCATGCTTTCTCATTGTCTTGTTAAGTCAAGTGCCTGTTCTTAGATAACTACCAGTCTTTTATTGTATTATGGCCCTTATGAAATTATCCACCTTCATAGACCTCAATACAGGGGACTGAACACAATTACTAAAACATATACTATATTGACAGGCTGTATCAATCAACTTTAAAACTATAACCAATATAAAAATATAACATTTCAACTGAGATCATAATAAAGTATACAATACAATAATACTACTATTAATATTTATTACATTGAATTTGGAAACAATGTAAGGTAAGCATCCAAAAAGCTTCATGTTGACATAACAAAATATCGATCATTATAAGAACTTTCTCAAAGCGCTTTAGGACACAATTTTATTCTGAGTATTTTGCCCATGTTGTCAAAAACATTTCTTTAGAGAACATGTGGTCCTGCCAAAATGTACATGACAGGAACAGTGAAAATACATATATAGGCCGTGTCGCAGTCTATATGGCTTTCACTGTGTATTTTGCGTTACATGTGATTTCTGTCATCATCCTGCAATGACTTCTGCAACTGGATCAATATCAGGGAGATCTCCAACAATGTCTTCCTGACAGTCCGAGAGAGAAAGAGAGAGAAAGATTACTTAGGGCCAGGTTCAACTGTGTGAGAAAGAAAAATACTTTTAATAATAGGTCTGTGAAAATAAGTTGTAAATTCTTTCGCATACGTATTCAGGATCAGGAAAAGCATTATGGGTTTAGTAGTTTCATAACAGCTGGGATGCTACAGGTTACGGTGTTACTGTGAGTAAAGGTAGCCATAAGCTATGTGATGTCCTGATGTAACACCCCCCCCCCCCAATACTAAGCGAGATATACTACATGATGATAAAGGTGACATTAACGTTATTGCATATTGTCAATCAGATCATTTATTCAGACTGAATAATCCAGTTATTGGGCCTGATTCAATTCCCTGCAAAGTCAGGAAAATGTGTGAATCACCCTTTATCTGTTATGGTAAGAAAAATGTGTTTCTTTATATGCGGCTCTATGAGCTGTGAATAAAGACCATGATAAAATAATACGCAAAGGCGTTCCGTTACACATTGTGCCATTTAAATCGCCCATAGAGTCTGGTAGGTTTTAGAACATTTTGGTGCAGTGAGATTGAAAAGTGGGGATGTTGCCCATAGCAACCAATCTGATTCGAGTTAACATTCTCCAAAGTGTAAAATGAAAGTGAGAGCTTGAATTTTCTTGGTTGCTATGGGCAACTTCCCCACTTTCCAATCTCATTGCAATCTCACCGCTTAGTAAATATACCCCTTTGTTTGTATTCTGACAAACGGATCCATGACATAGAGTGCAGATACAGTACAGTGCATCAATCAGCCTCATTATACTGCTTCTATTTCCCGGTACACTGGTGTTGCAGAAGCACATATGTTATGACCAGTTATCGGTGGGTGCTTCAATATTCTTAAGTGTGAGTTGTATCTGTAAAAGGTTCCATCTCCTCTGAACAAGGCTGTGAAAGAGATTTCCTTGCCTGACTACCAGGAAGTCTAAATGAATGGAAATGATCGTCTATACAATGAGTGTCAAGTGACTATTTTGGGAAGGGCTGCATTTCCCCCCTGACCCTTCTAAACAACTTGACCTGTCTGGACTAACTTTTTCCTGTATCTCCAAGTATAAACTTGATTTGCCCTTTACTGCCCTGACCTCGGCGTGCCTTGGGCTCCATTTTGTGTGGGTTGGAAATGACTCTCAAGTCTATCATCGCTCAGCATGGTATTGTTCAATCAGTGAACACCCATTTAGTTGATAGATTTCAAAAGCACAATGTACTTTATAATGTACCTTTGAAAGAACAAATTGTCTGCCCTGCAGCTTTATGTTGCTGATAAATAATATTCTGAAAAACTGAACAAATACATGTTTATTCTCAAATGTCTACATCATTAAGACACACAACCACACTAACACTATAACCTGCACATATACTATAATATAGTGAGTATAGTGACAGTGGGTAGCCACAGTGTTAAATCTATATACCGTGTTTCCCCGATAATAAGACCTACCCCGAAAATAAGACCTACCCCAATTTTTGTAAAATAGTCCAAAATAAGCCCTACCCCGAAAATAAGCCATACCCTGAAAATAAGCCCTAGTGAATTCCCCCATGACTGGGGGTCATGATGGGGATAAAAGCAGGACAGTTTTTATAAATCTCTGTCAATGTTAATTTAAATAATACCTACCCTGAAAATAAGCCCTATGGTGTTTTTTTGGACCAAAAAAATTATAAGACAGTGTCTTATTATCGGGGAAACACGGTAGGAAATACATTTTCTGTTTCCAGCAAATAGACATTTAAACCTCTGAAAGAACACAAAACAATAAGGGAACCCTAGTTAGAAGAATCATTTGGTTTATGCTTATAAATTGACTCTTTATGGCAGGATTATTGCAAGTGGCCATACACTGAACAATTTGCTACCTAAAAAACAATTTAAGTTTGAGCATGTCAAAAGATCAAAAAAATCGTATGACGACCGGGTTTGAACGATATCGACTGATCGTTTGAAAAAATTGTTTCCATACACTGAATGATGTTTCCCAGAAAATTGAAAGATGTTTGTAAAATTGGTTGATTGGAACGATTTATCATATAGTGTATGGCCAGCTTAACTCTTGAGTTTGTAGTTTGTAAAGATAAACCATTGGCTGCTTTGGTCTAGATAGCATTATAGCATCTCTTGATATGATATGATACATAGGAAGCCACTGGTACTCACATGTACACTGATCCAGGATTTAGGAAAAGGAGCAGAATAGGAGGAAATGTTTTCTATGTATGTAGTACCACATCGTGGGAGGGGTCTCAATCCTGGGGAAATCTAGTAATAAGGAACACATATCACAGGTTATGCTTTTTTATACAAATCTATATGCCGGTTATATATGTTTTAAGTGATCAGAAAATAAAATAATTCCAAACAATATGTATGATTTTATTTGTCAGCACAATCATTCATAGTAAAGTTTACTAAGTAGGCTAATAGGCACCCCCTATAGTACAAGATTCCTCATTTTCAAAGCCATGGTGGAAGGAGTCACAATGTAACTTTGCCTTTTTGAATCCCTTTTTATAATGAGATTATAGTTCTAGTTAAAAGTGATCAATAATTTGCAAATCATGTCAAGAATTCATTTAAAGTTTGCTATTTACTACTTTTTCCTACTTTATTCACAGGTAACACAAGTTATTGTTCTTTTGTATTTTCTGTGTACATAACTATCTGGGATGCTGGGATTCTGTATTGTAAAATTACATCACGTTCACACTGGAGACCCGGCAATCACAAGTCTTTTTAAAGCAGGGCAATTGCCAGGCTAACAGGTGCATCACCAGTGCACACTGAAGCCAGTGACAGTTTTTAATTTCTTTACATTTTATCCCCTTCCCAATCTTTAACAATAATAAAACCTGAGTCCGAACCCGGGCAACCCATTCACAATGGGGGCTACCCAGACCAGACACAGGCGGGTTTAAATCCCAGGTTAAAATGCCTGGGATCTGTAACTGGCCCTGTTCACACTGACTTTGCTTGTAATACCTGGGTTTTTCAAGTCAGTGTGAACCAGGTATTGTAGAAAATATGACAAAAGATTTACAGAATAGTAGAAGTTTTTTTTAAAGTATGTTTTAGGTTACTTGTGAAAACCCAATATCAGTGGTTCCCGAACTTTCTTAGTCGAGGCACCCTTAGGGTCTCCATAACTTTTCAAGGCACCCCTAAGCCAAAATAATTTCCCATTTTTTATGTTTTTGGGTCAAAATAGTGTAATAAGTATTTAAAGACAGAAATACTTCAGGTTGATATCAAATCTTGTGTTGCTCCTATACAAGACATAAAATTGCGCTTCTTGGTACCACCAGGAATGTGGCACCACGTCAGAAAAAACACTCTGCGGCACCCCTATAAGAGCGTTGCGGCACTCCAGGGAGCCTTGGTACACAGTTTGGGAACCACTGCCCTATATGTTACACCTTGCAGGATGTGTGATATCCTTGGGAATGAAACAGGTATTTTTACCTATCAATAATACAAAGCTGTGCCAAATAAAACATTCATCTGTATGAAACATTCTAATGTACATGATGTTAAGCTGCCCCACCTGTTCCTTTCCTTTAATATCATTTTTGCTTATTTGGATGACTTCCCAAGCAACGGTAGTCAGGAGGAAATAAAATGGAAGGTGTCCTGCTCTGACCTAATTATACAAGGTTAAAAGTCGCATTTTCGGAGCAACTCACAATAGGAATAAAGAGCCATCAAGGAAAACGTGGCTAATTTTTTTTGCACAAAGGGAAACCGTAATAATGTTGTTTTCATAGCAATATAGGGCATCTCATGGTTACTGTAAAACACATCTATATAAAATGCTTCCTGTTTTGCTTCCATATTTAACTAAAGAGATTCATGTATGAATTCTGCTTCTGCAGATGTTTCGGTGTGCACCTGTACAGGGATCTCGTATCATTGACAAGTGGACTGTTGTTTAGGTTTGACTATGGTGTTTTTCACTTTAAGTGCTATTTTTGAACTTCTTATTTTAGGATGTCCTGGATGCAGTGTTACTCTAAAATTCCTGGTGCTAATTTCATAGATCACAGCTTCCTTTCATAAAGGATGTTCACAGCTTATCTGTCAGCTCCAGGGCAGGCAGAGGCCAGAAGACAAGGATATAGAGCAGGTGGTCTCAAGAAGCACGTTCAAAGCTGGGAGAAGTCACTGTTATTGTAGATGTCATAGTTAATCATGTTTATTGCTATAAATAGGTTTTCGCTGATTTATCGCATTTATTGTTGTGAGTATTAAAATGCTTTGTACAGTTGTTTTATTTGTAGAAATCCATTGTGCTATTTCATATACATGTAAAGGGATTAAAAAGTAGAGTGTTTGCACCTAGTGGATTGAACACAAAAAACAAGAACTCAAAATTTAGCTGGCACTAAAACGCCGGTTCTACGTAAATAACGGTATTGTTAATCAATCTGGATTCCCGATTCAACTATATCGTTTGTCTACTTAAAAAAAAGTTACAAAAAGTAATAAAGCCCTACTTACCTCTCTGCAGCCGTGGCTTTGAACCCGGAGAGGTGCCCAGCTGCTTCCCCGCTCCCCCAACGCTTCCTCTCTTGCTGAAGAGGAAGTTCTGTATGGATGCACTGCTGTCACTCAAGCAGAACTTTATCTCCAGCCGGAGAGGAAGTGCCGGGGGGGGCGGGAAAGCAGCTGGGCAACTCTCCGGTTCCCAGCCACGGCTTCCAAGGTAAGTATATGGCAAAATGGGCACCCCATTAGAACGATATCATTTTAGTGGATGGTACCCAAGGGAAAATTGCCATGTTTATCGGTGCCAATATCCACTAGGACTATATCGTTCTAGTGGATGCCCAGTTTAAGCCCTTATTCTGAGTTTGCTTCAATGAGGACCTTTGTGTATATTTTGTGCTCCACCCAAGAAACTGTTATTTGTGAGGTCCCTGTTTAAGTATAGTTATCACTTATGCTCACAAGTCTAAGCTGGTAGCTGGAAATTGTGCATGGGTAAAAAGGTGTTTGCGCAGCATATTTTCCAGCACTAAGTTTTACCAGTTTTCACTTGTGAATCCATATGAGGCCATGTAGTGGATCCAGACATAGGAATGTTTGGTGCCTTATGCAGCTCTCTTGTATAAACCATAACCATAACTTTAACATCTATACTTGTATGTCCCAGATGTTAACCTCCTACCGCGTGTAACTTAGTTCTGTATGCCAGGATCAGGGCCGCCATCAGGGGGGGACAGCCGGGCCTACAGTCCCGGGCCCGGTTGTCCTTCCACCCTCCAGCAGTGGCCCGGCGCCTCGTACTGGTGAGCCGGCCACTGCCGACAGCCTGCAAAAATCACGTGGACGCCATTATTGGCGTCTATGTGATTTTAAATTGGCCCGACGCCTGCCATTATGTGGGGGGCCCGGCCACTCGGGACTTTCTGAGTCCCGGACCCGGGCGATCGTGACGGCGGCCCTGGCCAGGATATTCACCCGGCAGGATGTGCCAAGAGACACGCGTGAGGGGACGGGGTTAGGCTGATCAAACACATTAGGTGTTGTTATCTACTCCCATGTTGGTCTGCCTCAAAAGCCTGTCTGTGATAGGGGTGTATCATGGCCCCTATTAAGAGCAGACCAATCTCTATGCAACCGATCTCAGACTGAAGTCTGAAACTAGTTTGCATCTTACCTTACAGAGGACTGGCCAACAAAATCCATTCGACCACACTCAGAGGAATTATTGGCAGTAATTTATTTATTTATTAACAGGTTTTTATATAGCGCCATCAGATTACGTAGCGCTTTACAATTTACAATGGGGATTACAGACAGACAGAATGGGTGGGGAAGAGGAGCCCTGCCCGCAAGCTTACATTCTAAGGGAGATTAGGGATTTGATACATAGGGGTAATTACACATACACTAGGGACAATTTTTTAGACAGCTGCCAATTAACCTGCCGGTATGTTTTTGGGATGTGGGAGGAAACCGGAGCACCCAGAGGAAACCCACGCAGACACAGCGAGAACATACAAACTCCACACAGGTTCTGTCCGGGAATCGAACTTACAACCTCAGAGCTGTGAAGCAGGAACGCTAACCGTTGAGCCATCCGTGCTGCCCATAATAAGTAATAATAATAATAATAGATTTAAAGACCCTTTTGCCCCGGCTAAACCTTCACCAGAGACACTGCCATCTTAATTGTGATCCACTCAGCGAAAATAAATTAAAAGAAAACAGCATTAAGCGTCTGTCAGATGATAATATCAATAACCAGGGAAAAGGAATCCCAACCTGCAAAACAATATAAAGACATGTCTGGTTGTTAAAAGGGTTTTTCTCATATTTTATTATTTGAACATGTAAATAAGGGATCAATTAACATGATGCCGTTAATTGAGAAGAATGAATGTAATTGGGGAAATGGTGCTGTATTTAACAAATATCTATATTACTTTATTGACTCATGAGTACATAATGTATCAGTTTCCCCTGTGAATGTTATAGGACATAGCAGTCTGCTCTGATTTATTAGTGGGGGAAGGATTGTTGGTTAGTAAAACTACAACTATAACACTAAAGCACAGAACTCTCAGCCACTGTCTTGGCTGGCAACTCTTGTATCTTCCTGTAATAATGAAGAAAAGGAACACTCACAGACAGGAATACAGACATATTTATAATCTATTTATAATTTGTGAATTTCCCATGCCTTGGGGTCAGTCCAGGCTGGTCAGTATTACATCTGGGCCTTACAGAGAGATTGTAGGGATGCTTCCCACAGCAACCAATCAGCTTTAACCTCACATTCTCCAGTATGTAAAATAAAGCTGAGAGCTAGAATCTGATTGGTTGCTATGGGCAACATCCCCACTTTTTAATCTCACTGTTTAGTAAATGTAGGCCGTAGACAGACGTTCACGGGAGGATTCTTTAGCCTGACTTATATATTTGTTTGTGGAATTTACAGAACCTGCTAGATAGTTAACCCCCATACTATCCCTCTTTCCTCCATCACTATGATCCTGTGATTAGCACTCCTTAGCTTCATTAAAATATGAATACTTCTGGATACTGTTTCTCCTTATAACCCAAACCAGTTGTCTCGCATACCACTAAAGAGTGGTTCACATACCAAAATGAGTGGTACAACTACCAATTGCTGAGAACCCCAAATATAAATAGAGTGTACAATGTATACGAATATATTATATTTATAGTGATTAATATTTGTTCATAATAATGTTTCATTTGTGACTTCTAAAGGTTATATAAATCTGTTCTTGTGAAATATTAGAGAATCTGCAACTGTATATAATTGGCGACTCCTGCTGTCTCAGCTATAATATTTTGACGTTCTCTCTGTGTTTATTCTGATTAGAGGATATTTAAATGGTAAAGTAATTTTGGGACACAACAGGATGGATGTCAGATTACTTATCTATGTTTTCATTTATTTCTTTTTCCCTGATCATGATTTTGCAACGATTACACTCAAAAAACTTTCTTAGTCATCACTTGCCAAGTCATACAAGAAAAACAACACATGTTTGTTTTAAGTATAATACCTTTATATGGCTAATGAATGTTTTTAGATGTTACAGTTAAGGACCATTGAAGTTCCTTCCTCACCCTGAGGAAGGAAAGAGCATGTTGCATAAAAACATATTACAACTAAGGAAGGACTTGAGTGTTCCTGAAATCTGGCATCTGGGAACATTTCTCAACCTAATAATGATATCATCTTGCTAACGCTTTTTGTTATTAACCTATTCACTCCTGAACAACAAAAAACATAAAGGGGTATATTTACTAAGCGGTGAGATTGTAGTGAGATTGGAAAGCGGGGATGTGGCCCATAGCAACTAATCAGATTCAAGCTCTCAGTTTCATTTTACACACTGGAGAATGTGAACTCACATCTGATTTTAGGTGAGATGATTCATTTACATTTGCTATTCTGGTGCTACTACATGCGGCCATTGATTAAAAAGAATTTGAATGGGTATTTTAATGTTGTAAAACCAGGTGATAAAAACCCATACAAATTATTTTATCGGTGGCTGTGTGGAGCTACTAAACACCACTAAAAGAGCAGAGACTACAGCTGTAAAAGCCCACCATCCTAGCGCTCCCTCCCATGAGGAACCAATAGCTGAAATCATGGAGTGGGGCTAGAGGCAATGATCTACATTACTGCCTCAATCCAGGTCCTGGGAGATCTGTAGGCTCTCCTGGGATACTGGGAGAATTGCCCACAATTCGGGAGTCTCCCGGAGATTTGCACCTCTGGATCACTGTGGTTACTTATAACTCTGGATTCGTCTTCTGTCTCCAAGAAGTGCAGTGTGCAGGTCAGTCACTGGTGTTGTGCTTAGGGGCAGTCTAATTCAAACTAATTCAGTCCTTAGTAGTAAGGAAACATGGTTTAGTGATAAAGTTAATAAGGAAAGTGTATTGAATTACCCATTAAAGTTTTCCTGGATATGTGCTGGTATATGTAACTGTATCTACCTGTATAACACTATAAAACAGAACTAAAGGGATTGTTTAATACTGGTCAGTAAAATTACTGCCCATTAATCGCAGCAGTTTAATATTCATTTCAGAAGTCTTGAAACCCTCGGGCTATCTCCATTCCCCATTCCTAGCCATGGGTTCTTCAGTGTACACCTGCTGGGATGGGATCAGCTACTTTTCATGCTTAGTTAAATACACCAGGATTAGGTACTAAATGTACCTACATGAAGGCCAAACATGCACAGTGGGGGGTCCTGGGAGCAGCAGAGAGCAGTTAACTAATGACATGACATTTTACAGATACCATAATGCCAGTATAATCAAGCTAAATTGTTTACTAATTACTAATTAATCTGCCTTCATGCATCTCACGTATTATTAATGTTATCTATTTATTTTTAAGTTATTTGGCTTTACATAGTCACCTTGCTGGTATATAACACAGCAGGCCTATCACAAGTTTTCAGGATGTACAAGATGTTGAGACTTCTTATCCTATCTTAACTTGCATTAACTTAAAACAAGATTAACCTGATCCAGAGTATGGACAAACACTTTTCTCAGGCGTAAGCGTAATGAGTTTATTCTCTGGTTAGTACAGAAGGTGCAGACTCAAATAACCTGATCCGTCTGTGTATAATTTATAGCTTATAATTTTATGTTTCAAAAAGTTATCGAAAACAAATATTCCGCCATATCATCATTAGGGATGGGTGTGATCAGCAGCCATGTTTTTCAGGACCCTTGTGTCAGCGCAGGGTTGGCGTAAGTCCAAAGAGATTGGCTTAGGTGACAAAATTGGGCAAAAAATTTAATCCTTAATTAAAATCCTTCCCACAGTATTAACAATTCCTACTATAGATGTTTTAAGCCTTACACAGTGACTAATTAAGGTTTATAGACTTCCCTGGCCAAACAATGTGTGGACCTGCACCCTGTACCCCGTTCACACAGCTCCAAAAAATCCTGGGAATAAAGCAAGGTTAAGTTTTCCTATCTATAAAGCATGGGAAAGAAAAGTGTAAAAACAATAAAAGAAATAAGATTTGAAAAACAAAAAAAAGATTTATACTCACTGCAGGAAAATCCGGAGTCCATGGAGTCTGAACGGGTCCATTCAACATCAGAAGGTGAGTAACCTGGCAAAAACCCAGCTTTAAACAATGTGAACATGGTATTATTTGATCCTAGGCACACATTATTATTTGAGCCTTGGCACATATATGCCAGGATCTCCTTTTGGCCAACAAAGAAGAAAAGAAAACCACTACTATATTTGTAAATCCTGCCCTAAAACATGGTGAATTAACCCAAAACTCAATTTGTATAGAAATAAAAAAAATGTATTATAATAATCTTTTCAATATATTCATAATAGTAAGAGTAAGGAGAGTATGGAACCGACTGTCAATCCCAAAATCTTAATGCACAAATTATAATATGTAATATTTAAATAACATTTTAAAAAAATAAAACATTCAAAAATTCATATATGTATTATAACGTCTCCACTGCACTGCACAATCCACAAATCTTTGGGTAACTGTCTTTCTCAGAACTAATAATATACAGTGTTTGCAAACCAGAATGTTTGTTTACATAGCAACCAATCAGATTCAACTTCTCAGTTTCATTTTACATACTGGATAATGAGAGCTTGAATATGATGCTATGGGCAACACCCCCACTTTTCAATCTCCCTGCAATCTCACTGCTTAGTAAATTTAGCCCCATAAATGCAGTATATAACAAGGGTAAAAAGCCCTATGCGCAATGCTGTGACTATCCTGACTATTTTTCAGCTTTTGGTTATATAACACCCATTGCTTTGTTCAAACTATGCCCTAAAGGCCTCCCCTGTGGTCACTGCAGCTCCAGAAAAGAAGTCCACAATAATGCCCATAAAGCCTTTTAATTCTGCATTTCTGCCTTTCTCCAGATGTTATCCCTCTTATCTCTCTTCACACCTACTACCCTCAGTCTGTATTCACAACGTATACCCTCTGGTGGTGGCAGATGGCTATAACTTGTAGGGTGCCACCCTGTATCACTCTCCTTATTAGCTGGTAGTCACTACTCTGTACTGTACTACACTACTGCATATTATATTACACATTAAATACATTTTTGTAAATCATCACATCCGTGCATTGTACACATACTTTGTAATAGACACCTTTGTAATAGACACTTACTTTAGCATTCCTAGGAGATAGTTTTTGTTATAACATAAAGCAATTTATATGACTCAAGAAGAAATCTACCAGAAAACAATTTGTAAATTGCAGTGATGTGTAATTGTTCAACCTGGATGTATTCACTACTGAGAGGGAGTGCTGGTTCACATGAGCCTTGTGGAGGCCTTGGGGTGCCTCTAGGTGAGTTAGCTCTCAATTTGGAAACATTTGTATGTGACCTATTATGGGACTCTCATTGTTTAGAGTTAGGACCCCCTTAGCAGAAAAGCCTTGATGTGACAGGGGGCTTTCACATGCTTGCAAGAATGTGTAAACTGATGTTTCTGCATTTTATTTTACAGATAGAATAGCATAATCGTTTACTGGTTAACTGCAGTGATGCTGGGGCATTTTTCCTGTTTGTTTTCTCTGTTAGAGTTACCCCCGCCTTTCATGCACCTGCAGCTAACTTACAAATTGATTTGAGCAACCACCACCCTGTGTATATATGTATTCACTACTGCCAATGTCCCTTTTTAAAAATAGACACAGTATCAATTTCGAAATACAGGCAAATTTAAAATACATTTTTATGAATGGAGTAGTATGCAAAAGTAGTATCTCGAAAGGCATGCCATGTCCATTCATACTGCCGACAGCTCCTGGCGTAGGGGAACAGCGCAGGGGAGGTAAGGTTTAGGCAGCGGGGAGGGGAAGGTTAGGATTAGATAGCATGGAGGGGATGGTTAAGTATAGGCAGCTGGGATTGGACGGTTAGGGTTAGGCAGTGGGGAGGGGAAGGTTAGGGTTAGGCACCTTGGAGGGGAAGGTTAGGGTTAGGCAGTGGGGAAGGGAAGGTTAGGTATAGGCAGGGGAGAGGGAAAGGTTAGGGTTAGGGTTAGGCAGTGGGAGGGGAAGGTTAGGGATAGGCAGCAGAGATGGAAAGTTTAGGATTAGATAGCAGGGAGGGGATGGTTAAGTATAGGCAGCTGGGATTGGACGGTTAGGGTTAGGCAGTGGGGAGGGGAAGGTTAGGGTTAGGCAGCGAGGAGGGGAAGGTTAGGGTTAAGCAGTGGGGAGGGGAAGGCTAGGTATAGGCAGGGGAGAGGGATAGGTTAGGGTTAGGCAGTGGGGAGGGGAAGGTTAAGGTTAGGCAGTGGGGAGGGGAAGGTTAGGGTTAGGCAGTGGGTAGGGTTGGGGTCAGTCTGAGGAGTATGGAGGGTTAGGATTCAGCCTAAAAATTGAAACTTTTAAAATCAACTTTATTTTTGAAAGATAATGAAAGCACTGTCTTTCGGTGTGCATTTAAGACTGGATCCAGGCACTGTGCTCGGAAATCCAGCCTTCGTCTCGTTTCCTGGACCTGATCCAGATTTAAGAATCATCTGCAGACTTCCAGCATGTATATGAATCCCCAGGATCCACACTTCAATGCTGGGAACCTTTCTGATGATGGGACAGGACATTTAGGGCCACAGAGGAATTTGGTGTCATGGTAAAGCAACTTTAATGATATGTTGTCAATGGGTGTTTCAATCAT
The DNA here is from genome assembly GCA_016617825.1 of Platyplectrum ornatum. Classification (NCBI taxonomy): domain Eukaryota; kingdom Metazoa; phylum Chordata; class Amphibia; order Anura; family Limnodynastidae; genus Platyplectrum; species Platyplectrum ornatum. Next base: position 72,259 of record JABWIB010000422.1, read on the forward strand.
TGGTGGTGTGGATGTGCCCCTTGTGTATCTCCAGTCATTCAATATTACCCCCTTAAGTACATCCACTCTTCTAAAGGATAGCATCTCCAGCACAACCTCCCTGGCAGCCCAAGGCCTGGGTATTTAGTACCCGCTCCACCCAACTCTTGCCACTCCTAGGGAGGCATAACATGAGTACACATGGTGGGAGGGGTAAGTATGCCAACTGTACAGTAAGGGCTCTTCTCTATTTAATGAGGGGACTATGTAGATCCCTGAATCCAGAGAATCGAGATCCAAGCTGTGAGGCAAGTGTATAAGCGTTGTTTCAAAATGAGTACAGTTTCCAGTACAAGTGATTGGACGAAACCCCTTTTCTGGAAGTCTGAATGCAGTACATAGTGATTATTCAATAATTAATATTTCTTTTATCTGAGTCTTTATCAACCTTGCTGCTCCATTGAACATACAAACATCACGCACATTTGCGTCAGTAAATTTCCTCCTTGTACCTGGATGGACCATGTTTCTTCACTGGATTTTATATAACATCCAAATACTATTAACTGACCAGTATTTTTATGTAAAAATATAAAATAAATGAGCCATAAAATTGTTGTACGTTTTTATAATTGCTGCTCCCCCAGCGCTTCCTCTGCTTCCTCTCCAGGAAGAGAGAGGAAGTTCTTTATATATCGAGGCGCTTTATTCAGCTGAAGCGCCGGAGGAGCAGCTGTGCACCTCTCTCGTGCACAGTGGCGGCTGCCGAGATATAAGTATGGAGTTTTTCAACTTTTTTTTAAACAAACGTTTTCGTTGATGAATCCAGAATTCAAATTGTTCAACGATACCGTCCCAGGCGTTGAAAATGCGTTTTATCGCTATTATTTTTATCATAAGCTGGCCACATTCTAGGCGTTTTTTAGCACATATCGACAAAACGGCTAAAATTGTTCTAGTAGATGACCAGCTTAACACTGGTCAGTATCTGTGTGCAAAAATGCAAAAGTATTATCCCTCCGCTGGTATTCATCATGGTTTTGCTCAGGCGTAACATTACGCTTGTAAGCTCAATAGTTAGTAAGTCTGGATCCAGTCCTTTGAGTGGTTGACTTTCTTGTAAGTAATGATTATGAAGTATGCAGAATGCTAGCCTAGTTCTTGTCTTGTACTGCTCTCTATATAAAACTCTCATTCAGGCACAATTTACAGTAATCCACATGTTTAAGGATCTGGAATTTCACTGATATAATTTTTGTACTGGGCCCACTAATCTCTTAAAACAGACGTGAAAATGTGACAAAACTCTATCCATATTCTGTACTACTGATGGCATTAGGTTAAAAATGGCCCTAAGCTAAACCTACCCTATGACTATGAATTGATTGCATTGACTTTTCCCGGAATAACGAACACACTTATTTACATTAAGATTTTCCTAATCACTGCAAAGTACTTGAAAATAAAGATGTGGTTACAGATAAGGTGAAATCAACAAAACAAAAATAAAGCTATTAGTTGTCAAAACAAAATGACAAATTTGTTGGGCCGCACCAATTATCCTCTATGCTGGCCTAAGGGGAAAGAGATTTGTCAGATAGGTGTGTGATTTTGGGATTAGGAATGTTCCTGCACGCTGTGTATTTAAGTCGTCCCTCTAGATATAGACACTGAGGTTGTGCTTAGTACACATGTCACATAGTTATATAACCTCTGCTAGTTAAATGCATGTACATTCATTAGTTATGCATGTAAACATGCCATGCGAACAGATGTTACCTACACTATTCAGTAATAAAATCTGATCATTTTCTTATCACAGTATTCTAAACACCACATTAGCACCTTCATCTTAAAGACACGTTTGAGCTAATTACCCATAAATGGTGTAAATAAATGCTTAATGAAATGTTGGGAGATTTAAAATGTTGTCATTAGGATCCGCGTACGTTTTTCAATGTTCTGATAAAATAATTATAATTTACGCATAATAGGCTGAGCGTTATCAGGGTGGATAGTGTTATCTTTGTGTGTATAGAGCTAGACAAGATAAGAAGGACACTCATGAATACACAGATAATACAATAAAAAAAAATATATATATATATATATATATATATA
>JABWIB010000422.1:77310-93531 GCA_016617825.1 Platyplectrum ornatum
ATGTCCATACTACCACTTCTAAATGTCCATACCACCACTTCTAAATGTCCATATCGCCACTTCTAAATGTCCATACTNCCACTTCTAAATGTCCATACCACTACTTCTAAATGTCCATACCACTACTTCTAAATGTCCATACCACCACTTCTAAATGTCCATACCACCACTTCTAAATGTCCATACCACCACTTCTAAATGTCCATACTGCCACTTCTAAATGTCCATATCGCTACTTCTATATGTCCATACCACTACTTCTAAATGTCATATTTATACTGATGTTTTTAAATGATAGATTTTCTATTTATATTATGGGGAATGTCCCTACTGCAATATAAAAAATGAATGATGACAAAATTCTATGACAGATAGAACACTCCCTTCCAGGGGTGGAGTGATGTGGAGGACAGAGTGGCAGGAAGGGTGGGGGAAGGAGCAAGTACCAATCCTGGTCTGACGGGTCCATACATTTCTTAAAACACCCATGCTGCTTACAGTTATAGTTTCTATACACATAAACAGTATGTGTGTGTGTATATATATATATATATATATATATATATATATATATACACAGCATATTAGCTAAGTGTGGTTTCACGTTGTGCACATTCAATTTTTTGTGCACAGGAATTTTAAGAAAAAATATCCAGTAGGTCTCATGAAAAAGGAATTAAATCAAAGTTATTGTGTACTTCCCTTTTGCCACTTGAAAAAACAGGATTTTTGATTTAGCTGTTTAAGCTCAAAGCCTGCAATCTAAAGGAGGAGGCCACTTGAACTTCCTCTGCCAGAAGCCACATTATAAGATTAGATCTGTCACTGCAAAGTGCCCTGATATACACTCACACTTCATGGACTCATTGACATCAGGGTAAAACAGCTGAAATAACACTATACACTGAGAGTCTAATCTTTGTTGAATCAGAAAAAGGCCATCATAAAAAACCTAAGGTAGCGTTTTGTACATGAGAATGAATTACACTGGTTTTACTAAAGAATAAAACCACAAGATCATAAACATAAACAGCCAAAGGCTCTAATATACAAACTGAAAAGAAAATGTAATTCAAAAGATTCATTAATTAACGTTACTGTTACACTGTTATTACACTTTGGATAGGAAACTTGGGCTCTAATATTGTTTGCAACGAATAAAAAATTTTACTCCCCAGAAATTCAACATGTTTTTGCTCACTCATGACTTAAGTTGTGAGTAAGTCAGTAGTACGTAAAGCCAGGATCCATATTATAATTCAACAGAACTGATTTTAAAACTTAAAAAGTCTTCATGGTACATATATACACTGACATGTCATGTGACCGGGATCTCAGACATGAGCAATAGATCACCGCACTTGTGATGTCATGTGACTGGGATCTCAGACATGAGCAATGGATCAACGCAGTCTTGTGATGTCATGTGACCGGGATCTCAGACATGAGCAATAGATCACCGCACTCTTGTGATGTCATGTGACCGGGATCTCAGACATGAGCAATAGATCACCGCACTCTTGTGATGTCATTTGACTGGGATCTCAGACATGAGCCATAGATCACCGCACTCTTGTGATGTCATGTGACTGGGATCTCAGACATGAGCAATAGAGCGCCGCACTTTTGTGATCTCGTGTTTGGATTTCAGACATAGGGGCCGATTCAATCCCTCGCGAAGACGGGAAAAAACGTGAAGTGCGCTATTTCTCGTCTATTACGGGGCTGAAACCTCGCCTCTTTTTGTACGCGGCTCAATGAGCCGCGAACGAAAAAACGCGAGTTTTCCTGCCTTACGCACACAGCGTAAGGCAGAAGAAATTTGCGCGAAGGGGATTGAATCGGCCCCTTAATGAAGTACTTTGTAAAAATATACTTGAAATGAAAAGAGAAAGTAAATTGTACACTGTTATTAATTAATATGTCCCCAAAAAACAATCCAATGGATATAACAGACTGTAAAATAAAATGTAAAGGTAAAATAATGGAATAGAATTTAGTTTTTAAAAGGAAGATGTTAAATGCAAGGCCAAAACATATACTACATACCATCCAACATATAGTAACAAAACAATTGGTACATTTGAAGGCGTGTCCACTAAAAGGGCGGAGCTCCCCTCCTCGTAAAGTGTTGTCCTTTTTAGCCAAAAACAGATTTTGCGGCATAAGATATATCTTCCACAACCCCTGACCCTCCCTTACTAAAATTAACCCTCCATGTCCCACTACCCTAAGCTTAACCCTTCATGTCCCACTGCCTAACCTAACCTAACCCATTTGTCTTCTGCAGTCTAATCCTAACCTTCCCAATCTAGCAGATAATCTTGGTCCTCCATCTCCTGGAACCCTCCTGATTTCAAGACTGCTGTTGATGATATCATTGTTAAAATACAGATGGTTGGATCAGCAACGTTTTGTGTGCTAGATCTTCCACCCACTGGGTCAGTCCTTCTCCCTCGGCCACCAAAGTGACGCTAGGAAGAGGGTGGAGGGAGAATTTAAATGAAAGAATTGGGGTTTGGGTGGACTTGTGTCGTGTGATTTGTGGGAGTGACACCGTTTAATGCCTGCACACCCAGAATTCTTGCTGAGACCTGGATCCGGTCCATAGGGCTATATAATGTTTGGTATGGAATGCAGGACTTGTTTTTGTTCCTGGTATTTACACAATGTATATCAGGGGTCTGGTATATGCACACAGTATTCAGTATATCTCAGGGTTGCCTATATATATATCAGGGTTGCCTACTTTTGTAAATGGATTTCAGGGAGATGTAACAAGCGCTGCACGAAAGGGGTGTAACTTGTTCCACCAAAGGGGTGTGTCCTGTGGATAGCTCCACCCATGGGTGTGTCTAGCTCTGCCTTCAGAACTATTTCACAATGAAAATATCTGCTTCAGTATTTATTATTTCTTAAATTGTCAGTAAATAATCACTGTCACTGTTTATTGTGAATAGATGTAAATAGGAGAACCAGTAACTTCATTATCTGTATAGAAATAGGACACAATGTGTGATCTCTATCATCATAACACAATGTCTTCTTCACCTGAATGAGCATCAGGGAGATTATCCAGCACTTCAGGGAGTCAGGGAGATCACACACTTTTCAGGGAGTCTCCCTGATATTTAGGGGGAGTTGGCTACCATGGTATATATTATGGACACCTTTTATTTTACATATACTTAGTATAGTATATCACATCTAGACCACACATGCATTACAGTAATTGTAACAATACCATTTAAATATGTGGCATTAGCTACTGAGCCCCAGTTCTTATAGTCTTAAAAGTAAAACATAGAAGTAAAACATAGCTAGGCAGTATGCCAAGAATACTTAAATCTCATCATGTCAATGTCTTTACAAGATCTCTTATACCTCATTCACACTGCAACAAGGTCCCGGGCTATTCAGGGGTCTAACCTAGGTTGCCAGCAGTGTGACAAAAGTTACAAAAAAATACTGCTTTAGGACAGAGAAGGAAGATCCTGGGTCCAAGCATTAATGTGAAGGGGATCTGAGGACATCGGAAGGCATGTGACACAGCAATATTCCAGGATCTAAAGCTGTGCCAGCAATGTGAACATGATATAAATAATATTTTATGACCTCTCAATTATATGCCTGATAACTATGGGTCAGATTCAGATTTACACTCTCATGACTTACACTCTCATAGGCAAAACCATGTTGAATTGCAGGGGAGGTACATTTCATTAGTTGTAATCAGTATTAGAGTTGAGAGATGATGTTTCCTAGCACAAGTGTAATAACAGTGTAACAGTAACGCTGGTCAGTATCTGTGTGCAACATGCAACAATAAAGTATTCTCCCTGCATGCAAACACTGACATTCATTTTACCCCCCCTGCAATTCAACATGGCTTTACCCATGAGAGTGTAAATCATAAGTGCAAGTCATGAGAGTGTAAGTCTGAATCTGGCCCTATATTTCCTAAATCTCCCTATTTATAATAATACATACAATGCATACATAGTATACTTACCGTTAGTTCACTGATGTTCATGAATTACAAAACACTGTAGTGTAACGTATGAGTCAATTTTTATTAAGGAGTAAAACCCTCAATAAATAAATTTATAACTATTTATTTTTTTTACATATGTGGGACACTTTATATTGCAATTAGGGCCAATTATTTATATAAAAAAAACTTACACCCTGATATGGTACAAGATCCACTTTTATATAAAAATATTGTGGAACATTGTGTTTCACTTGCGCATAGCACACAGAGGTTTACACAGGAGCATGAGTATATTCAGTCATGGATACCTCCTGCCTTCCAATTTGTCCCAATTGGGGAACAAAACTAATTAATAGCAATGTTGGGAGGTAAAAGTCATGGGACAATTCTTGGGAGTTGTACAACCAAGTATTTCTTGTTATCTCTGAGCAGCAGCTAATGGTATTCCCTTTAAACAGGATGTGTGTTCAAGAAAATGTGTTTTTAATGTAGGAAAAGGAATCCTAAAGTAAATTAGATATTGTAACCAACATTGGGAGGGAGACAGCACCCTCACAAAGCACAGCAGCTGTGAATCTGTAGGAGTGTGAACATTGTAATGAAAAATATTTTTATAATGAATGAAACACAAGCAAAACAAATTATTCATGTTCATTATCTAATGATTCTCCGTAATTAACAAAATGCCCAAACTGAAGGTTTAGGACTGTAATCTCCCTACTCTTGGCTGACTATTCTAGTAGGTATAATCACCTTAAATTGTCAAATTTCTCATCAATTCAACATATTGGGGTATATTTACTAAGCAGGGAGATTGCAGTGAAATTCGAATTTGGGGAAGTTGCCCATAGCAACCAATCAGATTTGAGCTCTCAGTTTCATTTTACACTCTGGAGAATGTGANTTAATGTCCCCACGTAGATTTGATTCCATAAAATATAAAATATGCAAAAAATCATTATATCGCTGCCCTGCCGCGTTCATTAGTATGCCTCATTACAGATTTTCAAACGCACAGATATAAATTCAGTAGGTTTGCCTTTGCGTTATTTACAAAATCCCCTAAACTACGCAAGTAGATTATATCAATTGTGGGTTCCAATTGTGGGTCAACTCCATAGCTGACTACCTTATATAACCAAGCCTAGCAATGATGGCCATCAGCACAAGGAATCTTCATACATAATTGGCATGAATGGGGGTATACTGAAAAAATATTATTACGTTTAGCTATACTGCTATACTGAGAGAGTATTATATACTCATAACCACAATTGTAAATTAAACCATATGTAACAAAGCTCAAAAGAAACATATGCATACACACAAGTACAAAAATTAGCTCATTTATTTGAGTATTAAAATGTAAAACAATTTACATAAGTACAAATTAATTTAAACTATCCATAAAATATTTAATTATATGAACTCTGCATTATAAAGTACCCAGTCCTGGACAAGAAGCCAAATGATTGAAATGTCCTTTATGTCCCTGCTTTCACATTAGATCCAGAAATGAGGAAGGCTTCACACACTACAGTAATTGTAGTAACAGACATTAGCGGATTCTGTGATCAAAGATGGTAACAAATTTGTGGTACTTATTCCAGTGTATGGATCAGCATTCAGTTCTGTGTCAGACTTCCCATCAAAGAAGAGATATTGGTCAAACTCATTCTTATCTATATCACCAATGAGGTGGCTGGGCTGCAGGCTGTCTGTTCTGGAGATCTGTTGTGGCTCAGGTTGAAGGAGTCTTTGCTCTGTGTGAGCCATTTGCTGGTGTCTGGCTGAAGGCATGTAGGTTTGGTCATAATACTCTTGGGGTGATAGCTGCTCAGGACTCTCTTCTGCTGGTTGATCAGTGTGTTGCATGTGTCTCCCATACATGGGGTTGTTGGTATTCTTCTGGTGGTAGGTGCTATAAGGAGTATTGTAGGTATAAGGCATCATTTGGTTATCTATTTGGACAGATGATGAATAAGAATAATTGGCTTCTGGAGACATCTGGGAAGTTGGGAAATTGTAGCCTTTGTAGTATTGTCCCATTGAGTGCTGTTCCTTGTAGTGGCTGCTTTGAGGCATCTGAGAATGATGATGATCAGGAAAGTCTTTAGTGAAGCTGTCCATGCCCATCATGCCATCAGTGGTGAGGAGAGCTGGGTGAGGCAGCTCTGTTCCTGGGTAAAAGCTTTCTCCTGCCCTCTTCATCTTCTTCTCCTGCTTCCTCCTCCGGGGTCTGTACTTGTACTCGGGGTGGTCTTCCATGTGCTGGACCCTCAGTCTCTCAGCTTCCTCCACAAAGGGTCGTTTTTCAGCCAGAGTCAGGGATTTCCATGACTGTCCTACAAAAAACCAAAAAGAGCATATATTAGGGTGATATAAAAGATCTCAGGACAGAAATAAAGTAACCAGAATCAAGAAATCGACATTTTTATAACATAGTAGTAATAAAAGTTCAACATCGACATTTTTATAACATAGTAGTAATAAAAGTTCAACATCGACATTTTTATAACATAGTAGTAATAAAAGTTCAACATCGACATTTTTATAACATAGTAGTAATACAAGTTCTACATCGACATTTTTATAACATAGTAGTAATATAAGTTCTACATCGACATTTTTATAACATAGTAGTAATAAAAGATAATATATATATATATATATATATATATATATATAACAGTAGAAGGTACACCAGACAGTGTTCCATATATTGAATGATCCCATCTCCCTTCATACATCCATTACCCAGCACTTAGCAATGAATACCCATGTATGCCTCTTACCTAGCATCTTGCTGAGCTCCGCATTGTGCAGGTCCGGGTTCTGTTGGGCCAGTCTCTTGCGCTCATCCTTAGCCCAGACCATGAAGGCGTTCATGGGGCGGCGGATCCGAGCCTCCGCTTTCCTCCTGGAGTTACCACCAGACACCGTTTCGTGTTTCGCTTTAGCGTCCCCCATCACAGCGACCAGGGGCTCAGACCAGCGGCCCTGGCTAAAGCCTGTCATCATGGGCAGTGGGCACTTGTTCTGCTCGTCGCTGGCGTATCCACCATCTGGGCTGCTCATGTTGCGAGGAAAGAAGTCCACAGCTGCTATCCCACCAGTGGCCAGGACGAAGTGGCTGCTGCTGGTCACTCCTGGACTAGTTGTGACTTGTGCCTCTCTGGAGGAGGTATATATATATGTCACCAGAGCTCTGGCCAATGGCAAAGGTGTGAAGTGTGTGGTCACCTGACACCTGTGCAGGTACAGAAACCCCAGAATTAGTCTAATCAGGACTTGTATGCAAATGAGCCCGCAGTAGGGTAAAACCAACACAGAGCCCTCTTTACATGGGACTAAAAATAAATTGCACTTTTTATTGCTGATAAAAAATAATGATCATTGTCCAAATGCAGATTGAATTTCCTCCTTCCATAGCCCAGTGTCACGTCCACCGTCCTAATCACATATTTCTATTTCCATTCATTTACTCGCCAATGTTCTTTAATATTTGTAGGCACGATACTATAAGTTTATTTACAACATCTTCTGCCAAGTTTTGTTTTACAAAAGTAATAAGTACAAACAGTGCAGACAGAATTCAGTTTTCTAAACATCCTATTGATATACAAAATGCAATTCTGTGCTGACTTATGACTTTTGTCAGTGTGTTTCATGTAAATACCTAATGTTTTCTGTTAAATTCATGATGTTGTATTGCAAATTGTTATTATTTTATGTGTATACAGAATATTACAGAAACTATAATTTATAATGAATTACTAAAGGACAATCTTATTTACATTACTCACACGTCTTGCTTTATTTTTTGATATAACAATCCAATCGTCATTATGAAACAGTAACTTATACATTATATACAATATATAACATTTTGTGTTTACTTATGACTTTTGTCAGTGTGTTCCATGTAAGTGCCTACAATCAGTTTTCCGTTAAATTCATGATGTTGTATTACATGTTATTATCGTGTTTTGTGTTACAGAATATAACTGGAACTAAATTATGTTTTGCATCACTACATTATACTCTCATTTGTATTACTCATAAGTCTTGTTTTGTTATTTGTTATAATATAGTCGTTATGAAACCGTAACCGATACATAATTTACAAAATTAAATTCTGTGTTTGCTTATGACTTTTGTGAGTGTGTTTCATATAAATATCTACTACATTCATGATGTTGTACTGCATATTATTATCATTTTATGTGTAAACAGAATATTACTGGCACTATAGTATAACATATATTATATATACATTATTCACAAGTGTTACAAAATCGTCGTTGTGACACATTGTATGTTTCAGTGGTTTAGCATATAATAAATAAAGATATCTATAATAAATGCATAATAAAACCTGTACAAGTTATTTATGTATTAAAACACAGAAACGATGGTGTGTATATATAAGAAATAAGTATATTCCCCTATCAGTAACCAAATAATCATCAAAGCGCAGGTGAAAGTAAATAGATTATTTACGAAGTCAGTGGCCATATTAAAATACAATGTGAAGGTATATGGTGATCTTAAACATTTTAAAACGCTTATCAACAAAGGCCCTTAGAAGTAAGACAGGCTGCAATAATTGTATTTGCTGTCAGGACAGGGCTGGTGCAGACATCAGACATAAAAAGGAAGATATTCCATTGCTGTTAGATAGGGGACCAGCCTAGGAATAGTAGAGGATGTGTAAGAGACCGAAACCTGTCCATGTCTGCTCTCACCTCCTCCGAAACCAGCCATTCATCAGGTGAGCCCAGGAGACACTTCAGCAGAGGTCCACCCCAGAGGTCCCTGTCACAGGCCAGGGACCAAGTGTGAAATCTGGAACATCAGCACATAGGAGAAGTGTAACATAATTATTACAACACAAACCAGTTTAATATTATTTTATTACATGTCACACTGTGTGGCAAATACAAATGAGCTATATGTGGTTTGGCTTCTAAGAGCGCTTAGAGAACAGGTACCAATCCACAAAGCCGCAGCATAACAAAAGCAACTTAAGTGTCAACCGAAACTTTCCTGTAATGGGCAAAAGTGGGATAGCGAAACCTGGTACCCGATGGCTGGCCTAGTATACAATCATCTTATAACTCCATATACACATCCCTTTATCCTAACGAAGGGTCTCTCAGTATTTACTTCTATGGGGATCCCTATGTCATGCCTGGTGTCTGGACATTGGATACTCAATAATAAATCCATTCCTGGTGTCTAGACCTTAGATAGCTGATCCCCCCTCTCTGTATGCCTATATATCCTTCCACATTTCTGTCTATACAAATATTATTCTATAATCATTCCCGATATCTGGATATTTGATATAGAATATGCATATAGTTATATATACATCATTTGTTCCTGGTGTCTGGACACTGGATACAAAATCCCAGCTCTACACCTCTATAGCATCTGGACACTGGACACTGGACACTATTTGAGTAACTGTATATAAATCATTCCCAGTCTCTGGACACAAGAATAGTATACTTATATTACTGTGATATTATCCAAACATCTTTTAATGCTTACAGAATATACATACTTATAGAGAGAGAGAGAGAGATATCACAGGTCAGGTTTAGTGCAGATTATAATGGAAAGACCTGAATAGATCACTATATAATGGGCGATGAATAACATATCTATAGCACAGTAGATACAGGATAACATATCTAAATCAATTTATAGTTACCAGTCCCTGCCACACAACCGCACCCAGAGAACTTAGACACGTCTCTTGTCATACACAAGTGACATGCCCTGTGCATATCTTTTTGTGATATGGTATCTAGCACAATTCTAATCATTCTATACTAAACCTAATACGACACATACTTTATACACTGCATGGTAATGGTATCTAGAACAAGAACCAACCATCATACTATACTGAGCCCAGTAAGTCAAATATTTTATGTACTGCAGGGTATAGAGAACAAGTCTCACCATTACATTACATCACGAACATTACAGAATTATATGTATTCTTTCCAATCCATATACCATTACACATCTTTACACTAGCTTCACCATGGCAAATCCATATGTGACCATGTATAGAGATATCATTTCTCGTCATCTACATATAGCTATTGATGTAAAATGTATATTATTTACCTTATATTGTTGTAAATATGCGATGATAAGAATTACATTTTTTTCAGAAAATGAAAAGAATACATGCATTTTAAGTATACATATACTAACTGCAAGTGTATATTTTCTAATATGCATGTAAATGCAATACTTACATAACATACATTAGCCGATGTCCTCAACTTTCTAATATAGGATATATATATATATATATATATATATATATATATATATATATATATATTTTGTGTGTGTGTGTGTGTGTGTGTGTGTGTGTCATAAACGTGCCATAACAAGGAATGACCAGGTTAGCCGTTTATGAGATATAATATAATAGAACTATAATGTGTAACATTATGTGACAATAAAATAATTAGAGATGAATAAAGGCAACACAGATCGCAGAGTATTTCCACACAAAACTCAATTCGATTTCGCATCACTACAACTTGTCTAACACTTTGATGTGTTATCTGCTTGTTACACGACTTTTTCACTAAATAAACCGCTTTACAATAAGTGCTCAGTAATATCATTTCGATTTCGGTATATACAACAACCTATATCAATGAAGAAGTAGATTATTAGCCAGACATCTTGGTTACATTTATTTGATTTAATGGATATCTCCATATAATCTGGCTGCTGGCTTTTGATAAAGGGATTAAGGAGTCGGAGCTAGGTGACTTGTCGCAGCAAAATCTGATTTATCGATCAATTTATAAAAGAGAGAAAAGCTTGGTATCGTCATGTCTCATCGCTGTCTGCTCATGTAACACCTTATCCGAAACATGGAAAGAAACAAATACAACTGGCAAAAATCTGATTAGATATATTAAATTCACAAGACTAGACATTATATTGTAACAACTCACATTACATTATAAATAAGATACAAACAAATAAAGCGTTATTAAGATACTCGTCTAGATAAAGTGCAGTTATATAGTTGCTGAGGGATCGCTAATAAAAAATGTTAAAACATATTTAAAATATAGAATTATAAATGGGGTATATGAGAAGGAACATTGTACACAGAATGGGTCAGTCCTGGTTAGCTTTCTGTGCTCAATGAATATGGTAAGTCAATTAAAACACAAGGGTAACGGTGTAATCCTTTGTCTGAGTTTCTTTCCAAATCTAGTTAATGTAAATTGTTCTTAATGAGCAGCGTTAATTGATCAATTATACAGTGAGCTGCGGCACGAGAGTGGATGCTATGCTGCTGCTAATGTATGTCCCTGCTCATATAGAGAACACACAGGGGGACGCACCATGTGTATCATATATATAGTATTCCCTATGTAATGACCATTTTCTTTTCATCTGAACAAATGATGAAGCATGTTGTCGTTTCACACCATAGGGTTAGACATGTACCCCCTAAATGCCCAGGTCCTCTCCCTCTATCCAGCCATGCCCAGGTATTTTCCCAATATTCAGCCATGCTCAGGTACTATCCCAATATCCAGTCATGCTCAGGTACTCTCCCCCTATCCATTCATGCCCAGATACTCTTCCACCAGCCAGCCATGCCAAGGTATTCTCCCACCAGCCAGCCATGCCAAGGTACTCTCCCACCATCCAGACATGCCAAGGTACTCTCCCACCATCCAGACATGCCAAGGTACTCTCCCACCATCAAGACATGCTCAGGTACTCTTCCACCAGCCAGCCATGCCAAGGTATTCTCCCACCATCCAGACATGCTCAGGTACCCTCCCACCATCCATCCATGCAGAGGTACTCTCCCAATATCCAGTCATGCTCAGGTACTCTCCCTCTATTCAGCCATTCCCAGGTACTCTCCCATTATCGAATCATGCTTAGGTACTCTCCCACCCTCCAGACATGCCCAGGTACTCTCCCACCATCCAGACATGCCCAGATACTCCCCCACCATCCTGTCATGCCCGGGTACTTTCCTACTATGCAACCATGCCAAGGTATTCTCCCACCATCCAGAACAACACAGGTACTCTACCACCATCCAGCCATGCTCAGGTGGGTTATTTCACCTCTGACCAAATGGAAAGGTTGGTTCATTTTGGGTCTAATCCAGAGATTGCCATCTGCCTGTTGCACAATGATAGATGGGTGCTCTGCTGAACATTCACTTGTCAGTATTTGTGAGATAGACGGATAATATACACCATGAAAATTCATGGTATCAGAATGCATTCCTGTGATTTGCTGGGAAAATAAGATGGTGAAAGCACAACTATTGCTTACCTTCTTGCATTTTAACATAGCATAGAGAAGCATGGCAAGCAGCTGGATAGACACCTATCCGTCCTCTTGTGCTGCAGATCTGTTCATGCACAAATCATTTTTTCCCTGGGCAGCCACCTTCCAGGTGAATGTGCAAGTTTGGGTCAGCCCCTAAGTGTAGACCTTGGTGTTGGTCCCTATGTGTGTTTATCTGAGTATAGGGCCTGATCCTGATCTAATAAGATTTCTCTGTAGGTCATTTCTGCACACCCCAGGCATTGATGGGAAACCAGCAACTTATATGCTCTGATCCCTACATTGACAGCCACAACAGAGCACAGTGATGCTTGTGGTACAGAGAAGATCTGTAAGTCAACAACTCAGCACATATTGTGCCATTCAAATTAAGTCTATCTCCATGCATACAGGGTGAAGAAAGGCTCTATTATGGACTGATTTCTGCATGCCACATTTAAAAATCACCTGACCTGATCTATATTTACTAAACTGTGGAAATGGAAANGTGACGTTTTTGTACATAACAAGCAATCAGATCCTCAGTTTCCTTTAACATATTAGAGTCATCTAGAATCTGATGAAAGCCCCATCTTTGTATCGAATCAAATTTGAGCAATCTAATCTAGTACTCTGGTAATTGATTTGCATCACAGGTTCTTGTAGTAGCTTCAAATTTATGTAAATATATATATTAATGATTTATGTAATAATATTGTCTCCGTTTATAAACTGTACGCGGAGTTCAAAAGAATAAACTTTTACCCTTGGCAAATAACTCAAAATTGTAACATAGAATATTAATGCTCCGTAATAGAAGGGCAATTAATTCTTATTTAAGAAATAGGCTCAAATCCCCAGGCACCGAAAAATCATATATCTGTCCTGGAAAGCAATACAAAGTATTTATTTATTTATATTTTGATATAATAATTAACCCCCACATAGACAATTCTCTGCTTTGAACCAATACCTTATTTAACAGAAGTTATAGTGTCCATAAGAGTCATTAGAAAATGAATGATTTCCTAGTTATTTTCGCAGTGTGTACCTTGTATTATAAAATGAGAACTTGCCTCAATGTTTGCCATCTGCAGGTTCTGGTGTTACATATTTCATTACATCACCCGCTGCCATTGTACAATGCAGTTACATGATGCTGGATATTTTATATTTCATTCTGTGTTTCCGACAATTAAGTGGACACATGTATAGTTTATATAGACATGCTATTATCTCCAAGATGTAAAATGTCTTCGTCTCTATTTAATCAACATATCCTAAGAATACTTTGCTGTCTAATGACACTGGAAACCCAACAGTGCCTCTCTATCTATCAATCTATCAATCTATCTATCTTTACACTACTGCAACAGATCTATATACAATAACTACAACAAAGCATTGACATAAACTTTACAATGCAATTATAAAAGTAGTTCATAGGTGAATTATATATAACTGTATACAACACATACATTATTGGTGGTAACTAAAGTAAAGTCTTGAGCCATGCCCCATACATCCCATACATACACCCAACAAGGCATGAACATCGTTTCCCTATTTATACCAGTGACAGATCTATACATAATAGAGATACCAGAGGAGTATCTTTCCTATTACATCTCCTATTCGGATAGTTTCTTAGATAAACTAATAATTCTGTACTTAGTCCTTTTTATTTACAGGGGAAATTAAAAGCTATTTGGTGCATCTTTATACAATAACAACACGAGATGTTCTGCTAATTTATTTATTAATGCACATTTACCTAGGCAAATACTCTATCGCTGTTATAAATTATTAATGACACGATCACAAAATAAATCACTGTTATGATAAAAATCAGAAGATCTTAAAAATGCGCTAATTAATATTCTCCAATATTAATAAATATTATGTACTTAATGGAAACTATTTTCTACATACACGTTGCACTTATTAATTTTCCTATAATGTTTCTATTAGTTTTATTATATTTAAAGCTATCTGTGATGGTCATTTAAACAATTGCACGGCAATAAGTTATCATTACTTATTAAGAGAGCGGATTGCAATATTCAGTAGTATATTAATATGATCCTAATCCTAATAAAATGACAACGTCTATAAATGCATTCTGCTTTAAAGGTACTTTACACTGTGACATCGTGGTTTAATGTATTGTATTTAAATACATTTCAATGTAACAGAACAATATTATCCCTCTTACCAGTGATTTATTGAGAATTTGAATACACTGAACAAAGAGAGGAGAGAAATATTACTATTAATTCTTTATTTATAAAAGTGCAAAATAAAATCACCATAAAAAATTATTTAAAAAATAAAGTAATACATGTAATATAGAAAGGAGTGTGTACCTGTACACATAGATTTTTTGCATTGCATTCAATGAAGACTAAAGATCAAACTCGATTTGATCTTGAAGTGAGTTGAGCATTTCATATGTAATAAGTTACATAAATTAAGTCACTGCAAACATGATTTAAAGTTCATTCCATACATCTTAAGTCTGAAACGACTTGTAGTGATGTAGTGGGTTCAGGCTAGTGTCTCTCATACATTTGGGTAATTGCAGTAGTAAACAGCGCTGCTGGCATCTGACAGCACAGAGGATATATTGTCAGCTTGCTCCTGTCCATGGTAATGCATCCCTAGTTCTGTCTTTAGCACATAACTAAGGTACTGCTCGAATTCAGTCCTGTCAGCCTCACCCAGCATCTCAGCCTGCTGCCCATGCTCTCCTCTTGCCATGGGCTGGGGCTCTGGGGGTGGGGAGGGCTGCCCAGCTTGTGGCAAGGGTCGGTGTCTGTCAGAGCTGGGCATGTACATCTGGCTGTAGTACATCTGTGGAGGTGTTTGGCATCCTATCATGTTCTGTGCAGGGCTCCCGTGTCCCATCTGCTCTGAGGGTGGCATGCTCCTGCCTAGCATGGTGTTGGCAGGACTCTGCTGGTGGGAGGTGTAGGGAGCATTGTAGGTGTAGGGGATCATCTGGCATTCTTCTTGGGGAGGAGAAGTGAAGAACACAGGGTCAGGCTCAGCCATATCAAGGGGGGAGGTCTCAGGAGTGGGCAAGCTGTAGTTCTCATAGTGGCCAGCCATGACCTGAGCTGGCTCTCTGTAGTGGGCAGCCTGTGGCATCTGGCTGTGGTGATAGGACTGGTCAGGATAGCCCAGGCTGAAGTTCTCCACACACATCCTGCCATCAGTCACCAGGACTGCGGGGTCAGCCTGCTCTGCCATGTGCATGAAGCCATTGTCAGCTCTCTTCAGCCTCTTCACCTGCTTCCTCCTCCGGGGTCTGTACTTGTAGTTGGGGTGGTCCTGCATGTGCTGGACCCTCAGCCTCTCGGCTTCCTCCACGAATGGTCGCTTTTCCGGGAGGGTCAGAGACTTCCAGGACTTTCCTGCAAATACAGAGGCACAAAGCCATTAACATCATGACAGTGACAGCAGATGACAGACCACCATGTCACCCCATTACAGCATGGGGCACTGATTGCGGCAATTACTAACCATTATAACCATTTATTCAACTGCTAATATGTACACCCCCAAAGCATGCAAATAAATATAACTAAATACAAATATACATTTATATATGACATCTTATATGCTGACTCCTAAGCAGTGGTGTATAATAAATATGATAATATCATAGGAAATGTCATTGTGTTCTATAAGCACTCAACACAGTGCAATACACAATAATATTATATTACTAATATTATTTATATATATATATATATATATATATATATATATATATATACAGAGTTAAAATATGTACTATGTTCTATTAATATTTCAGAAGTTATGGTCTTTTACAAATAATAATAAAATAATAAATATTATTAATAGAAATA
>JABWIB010000422.1:95802-109538 GCA_016617825.1 Platyplectrum ornatum
TAAGTAATATTAATGCATGATCAGTAATATTAATGCATGATAAATAATATTAATGCATGATCAGTAATATTAATGCATGGTAAGTAATATTAATGCATGAGAAGTACTATAAATGTATAAAAAGTACTATTCATATATGAGAAGTACTATTAATGTATAAGAGGTACTTGATCCCATGTTTTTTGTAGCAGTAGTGTAACTTTATACTATCTATAACAATTATTGCTGCTATTAATTGTTATCACTGTAGCAATGACAGTACTTCTAGTCTGGGTAGTGGAGATCTAATAATAATGATTAATAATACACTGACACTTATGCTGAGGTCTGTGAAGTGTGTATACAGTGTAATCCTGTAAGTGCTGTCTCCCAGGTACAGGCATATCTCTTCTCACCTGTCTCTCTATAGGATGGTGTCTGGATGCTGAGCTGTCTGACCTGTAACGTGCGATTTACATACAATAGCGCTGCGTCAGATCGTCTCTGCTGCTGTTCTGGGAAAGGAGGCAATCTATAAAATGCAGTATGTGTATGAATACAGTATTTCTTCCAATCCTTACAGTAATTAATCTGAATTGTCTTTGACATTTCCTAAAACTTATTATATTCTCCAGTTTATTTAGTGAGACCTTGGCGATCCATCCCCACCATGCTATACTATATTTATCCTTCCACCTCCCACCCCCCTAAATCACTTCTCTGACAATGGGTTTTTATGATGAAGTATTGTACTGGATCAGGTTCTCTATAATGCAGCTTCTCCAAACCTTATCAGGGTCAGCCACAAAGAGGCTTCATGTCAGGGGGTCCAGGATTCAGGTCAATGTTAGGATGAGCCTTAAACAGACATGTCCTAGTAACCTCTTCATTGCCTACAATTATTTCACAGACCAGCTACAGCATAATAGCTTTACAAGTGGGTTTTTCATATCTACATCCAGGGGATGAGCTAGAGTTACACTCGTTTTTAGGTGCAGTTGTAGACCTGAGCAACACCATGTTGCAATGTGAGGGGTGCATGCAGAGAAAACACTTTATTGCAAAAAGGTCTTACTAACTGCATTGCCTTATGAGTAATCTGTACATTAGAGTTGAACTAAAACTTCACCTTTCAAGTCTAATTCTGTTTTTATAGTTTATACTCCCCCTCTCTATCTCTCCCACAGCTCCCTCTCTCTCCCCCTCTACCCATGTTTTCCTATATCTTTAGTCAATTCCTTCTCCTTATATGTGTGTATTTCAGAGCATAAACCAGGTACAAGCAGTATAACTATGGCCATTAGGGGGAGCATTGTGAACAGTGAGATGGATCAAAGCCTTGCATGTCTGAGGCACATCATGAGTTACAGTAGTCCTGGTACACTAACAGAATATTTATTATTAAGTGGTATTTACCAAAAGGAACAAAGTCTCTCTGTAGCAGAAATATTCTCATAACCAGTCATTGGTGAAGTATGCTAGAAGGTGCATAAATTCCAAAGCAACTTATACAAATGAATTGTTGCTGTAATCTTTAAATACCAGATCTACTGCTGTATCCCTTACCAAAAACCCAATATGTTCATATATTTATATATATATTTAATTAATTAATTAATTATGTATTGATGGAGGATTCATTAAACATATATAGATTATTGCAGAGAACAACTGTTTGTCTGGCAATTAAGAATAAGCACAAAATGGCAACAAAAAGTGTGACAAACAGGTATTTAAGTTCTGACACATTGGCTGATTCCACATTTGGGGAAGTATTGAAAACATCTCAATGTCTGGCCACACGTGGGATACTCCGCTAAGTAAATACTGATGGTAAATTAATAACCATCATCTGATCCTTCACAGTGGCAATGTTAGGTTATGAAATAGTCAAGCCATAAACATAATTTGAGATTTAAGGATCAGGATTTAGGGGCTGATCCAAAGCTTTGGAGTAAAGGCAAAAAGTAGAGTAGACTGTGGCAAACCCATGTTGAACTGTTAGAGAATTAGGCTTAGACTTGAGAGATTACGTTTCCTAGCTCAACTCAAAACTACAACCTGAAACAATATAAATCTATGTCGTCTGTGCAAAGTATTTTCCCTGAAACTTAGCTAGGTCTGGTTTCATAACTACAATGTCGCCATTTTAAGTAAAGACAGTATGGAAAATTTGAGGTGGTAGGGGTAGTTTCTTGTAACTCCCTGCAAGCAGAGTGCCCATGCCATGACCTGCCCTAGGATCTAACAATGTTATTATCCAAGAACTCTGCTGCTACCGCTGTGATCGGAGCTCCAAGACCAGTGATAAAGGTCTGGATGTAGTCCAAAGACAAGGATAATTGACTGATTTGACATAACACCAACAACGCTCCACCAGATTGTGAGAAGTAAGTCCCGATTATTAAATAATATGTGTCCACTATGGTTTCTGCTTATTAGAACACCGTCATAGGGTGGAGTATTTGGAGTTTTATAGTTTACTGAATGAAAGGATCTATAGATAACCTGACAGCACACAGAAAATAACCTCAAGGGGGCCCTCATTAACCTGTCTGCTGAAGACTATAAGACCATTATGGTTATTGGTCAATAGGATTTTCTATCAATATCAATCAAATTGAAATGATAATAACTTAGTGTAGTCATATCTTCTACAGAAGCTTGCTTTATCGACCAGGGACATACCCAGATATTGTTGGGGTACCTTAACATTGTCCTGTCTGGTCTCCTTTGTCCACTCATGACCATTCCACAGTCTTTCCTAATGTACCTTTATCTTCTTCTCCATCCTATACTGTCTGCCTTATACACTCAGGCTCACCCACACTGGCTCCAGAGTTAGATTCACTAAAGATATTTAACAGCCTCGTAGACCTGTCTTGTGATGCCATTGAATCAGTTTTGTGCAATCATGGATGTGTTGGAAGGTCTACACTTTATTAGTTTATTCTCTTTTCATGCATATTATATTGTGATATAAATAATACATGTTTTCTTTAGGTTTTCACATTCTTACAGATACTACAGTATAGTTTGTAACTACTGTTTAGTCTGCTTGTTAACACTACTGGTTTCACTTACATTCATCCTCCAAGTGCCACTTTCACACCCTCAGTATTATTTACCACGAGAGGCGTCAATATAATTAGTTTGTTTTGTATATTGCAAAGTAAAGTATCAGACTGTATTTTTGAAGCTATAGAGTTAGTATCTACCCAATAAAAAATCTACTAATGACTCTGACGATAATAACCTTTATAAAACATTACCTGGTTTCAAGGAGCTCCAGGAAGTCTAGTATCATTATATATATATATTTATTTATTTGTAGAACCATTTTTTAATTTTTTCCATACTGCATCCTTTCAGAACAGGACTAAATGCAATGCTGATCTGTTAACTCAAGCGCCACTTATGTGCCTATTCGTCATAGAGGGAAAGGGGATAGACAGTCTGCGTCTTCCTCTGTTTCCTCAAACTGTCCAGGTTATCACTTCTAAATTTCTAGAGACATTACATGATTACATGTTCATACCATCACTTTTAAACGTCCCTATCTCCTCCTCTAAATGTCTGTTCTGCAACTTGTTTCTCATTTTTTTGTCAGTGGAAATGGCTACAAGGTAAAAAAAAACGTTTTTTTTTTACCCAGGACACATGCAGGGATTTTCCCAGGTTCGCTGCAGTGGAAACAGCTTTGACCCAGGTTTTGGGCCCAGTAATGACCAAACAGATGACTGATTCATCCAGGGTAGAGTATTTTAAACCTGGGTCTTTTCGGAGGCTGAGGAAGTGCAGTTAACCAGGAACCCAGGAACACACTGCAATGGGGAACGGACCTTTTTTTGGACCTGGAAATAAGCAAGTAAAAGTGGCGGGTCAGACTTGGGGTTTTGGTGAAAAAGTGGTATAAGAAGGCCAATGTATGTACTACATTTGGTAGTAATCTTCACATTGTTCATTTTATTTTGTTTATATAAGAAGTGGTGGATTACCTTGTGAACCTTATGCCATTTGTGTATGACATAACCATGTCTTTCACCAGGGTTACAGACCATAATAAATGAGTGAAATCTGCAGGAACCATGATTTCCTTTTCACAGGGGAGGACATTTCCCCAAAGACTGTCTCATTGTGTCAGTAAGTCTGAATATTGTATGCACTGTACATGTATGTGTATGGACCATCAGCAAGATGGAACTGATAAAGGTCTATGCCGCGGTTCAGCTTCCTCTGCAGGTGTGTGCTTTATTTGTTCCCAGGAGTCACATAGGTCTGCTCCATACAAGGGAGATTGTTTTCAAGAAAGGGAGCAGGTGCCTTGAGACATTGTTTCTGCATTTATCTGACTTTAACATTGTTATCGTCTTCATCATCTACAAAAAGGAGTCATAAAAAATTGTTATCCACTAAATTCGGATGAATCCGCCATAACTATGGGTTAGTTAATTCTTTAAAGTACCAAATAGATGTCTGTTTACAATTGTATTGCTCTTCTATAACTTCTATTGCCAAACCTTGATTTAAATATCCTAGTGGTTTTGTTACAGCCATGCAACATAATACTGCTGAATGTCCTTGATGTAATAATGTTACTTTCCAATCACTTTTTTTTTTTACCTAAAACCAGGGCTGGTGCATTAGGAGATCTTACATGGCCACCTAGAACACCAGACACAGAGCAAAATCACCTCCTTGCCAATTCTATAGCACAGCGGCACCCCCTCTCCCATGTGAACCGGACCAGGTTGGGGGGATGTGGATTGATGGGGAAGCGGTTCTAGGTCTTGCCTTGGGTGCCCAGAGACCCAGGAATGGCCCTGCCTGCAACGCTTAGACAAAGCATTATCCATTACTTTCTGTAGGGAAACTCATATTACTGATCTCAATTGTTCCAATAGGGAAATTACTTTCTTTTGATAACCTGCCGATAATTGTTTCAGAAGGCCATTCACTTGAACATGGATTGTAGACATTCATCTCATTTGGTGTTTTTTGATAATGGTTATGATACTGGCAATGCTGTATTTATATATATATATATATATATATATATATATATATATATATGTTAGATATGTACCATGATGCACCACTACCAGGGGCTGCATTGATGCTGGTGCATCTATTAACTTTTTGTGGTTGTGTTTACAAGAAATGTGGTTCCATATATTTGTCAGCCAGGGTTGTATATAGAACTTTGTGGAGCCCATAGTAACACTGCCACATACAGATATACCCTGCTGATGATTCTCTCCTCCACAGCACTGCTGTTTAAGCCAGTTTAGAGTGTCAGCTGTGACTGGTTCCTGGTGGGTGATTGCTGGGCACCCTAAGGCTCTGCACCTCATACCAACTGCACCCATTGCGCCTCCACAGTTTCGCCCCTGATAGCAGCCTTATGTGGCCACAGTGACCGCCTGCAGGTTCTGGTTTATCCAGAGGTGTTCTAGCAGATACACACACCTCTGTGTAGGACACATGGAAGAAGGCCATTATAACATTTTTTTTAAAGTGATTATCAATTGTAATTATTATTATTGTTTTTATTATTAACATTTATTTGCAATGTGCCACACAGTTTGGAACATTAAGGACCCATTCAAATTATTTTTTATCAATGCCTGATTATAGTAACGCCATTCCGCTACTACGGCAGCATTTTTATCAATAAAAACAAATTGTAAAACAATTACATAAAAAACACATATTTTTAAAACAAACAATTAATTTAAAATGAAATAAACATTTTATTTTTACACTTAGAAAAAAAGTCAAGGGGAAACGACTTGCGCCTATGACTTGCACCATCTCTAACATGGCAATTGTGAATAGTGAATGATATGTGGATGTGTATATTTCCCTGATTCATTATTGCTGACTAGATGATTTTGTATTTGATCTATTAGAAGACACAGTGGTTGTTAAATGGTGGTAAAAGGTTGACTTCAGTTGCTATATATATTATATGCGCTCTTGATCTTACATTGTGGAGATCCCTTAGCTCATTGTTTAGACAGGGTTTCTTGGAAAACGTTGCATAAGGTCATAGGATAGAGTGCCCTGTGTTTGCACTACACACACTGCTCAAGGCTGCCCCTCCGTCCCAGAAGCAATGATTTCATTTCCTCACTGTATTCACACTACCTTTCCTTGATGACTCGTGCCTCCCACACTTTTCCTTAATAACTCATTTGTCTCTGGTCTGTAGCGCAATGAATTTCCTAAAATAGTATTAGAATTGCAGGATCTAGTATTAGTTCCCATATCATTTATTTAGACAATAGGATAAACAGCCAGAGGAAAACTGAAATTTTCTTTGCCATTGACTCTGCTTGTGTAATCTAATCAATAGCAGAGACAAGCTTGGGCAGGCAGCGTTCTATGTATGCCCTCTGTAGGGAGTTTATCATCGTTTTCATTTTATTTTTATCATATTTCATTGCAATGTCAATGTTATCCTCACTTTTACAAAGGGATTGTCAGACTCCATTTGGCTTTTAGGTGATTCCTTGGCCCTTGTTGGTGAGTTTGATGCCAATTTTCACTTCGCCAAACTCATGTTGCACTTGAGATTAGGGGGATAAATATATTTATATATGTAAAGGCAGTGGGAAAATCTATATAGCAGTAATCAGGATTATTCAGGATTCAAAAAAATCTATAATATACAATTTATTTTTAAATAGATAGCTAGATACATACATACATACATAAATATATATTAGATAGATAGATATGAGATAGATAGATAGATAGATAGATAGATAGATAGATAGATAGATAGAAGATAGATAGATAGATAGATAGATAGATAGAGCATTAGATAAATAGATAAATAGATATGAGATAGATAGATAGAAAGATAGATAGATAGATAGATAGATAGAGAATTAGATAAATAGATAAATAGATATGAGATAGATAGATAGAAAGATAGATAGATAGATAGATAGATAGATATGAGATAGATAGATAGATAGATAGATAGATAGATAGATAGAAGATAGATAGATAGATAGATAGATAGATAGATAGATAGATAGAGTGGAAAATGGGTTACTGAATAATAGTATTACCAACCCAGGAAGACGCGATGGGCAGCCACAATGATAACACTGACCCGCACCAAAGCCCAACCCCACCCTGTTACTAACCTAAGGTAATAAACAAGGGGAAGGGTTAGGAAACCTAACTAAAAGATATTTAATTTGATTATTTTTAACCCAATACAAAGAGTACACAAGTTTTAAAAAAGTATACACTTTTATTTAAACAAAAGTTTCCAAGGAAACCCCGGCTCTGACTTGGAACATGTTCCATAGTCAAAACAAAGAATAAAGAAAAAAAACATTTATTTTCACATTTTCAATTATATTTCAATTATAATTGAGTTATTAACATTATCAAACCAACAACATTTGTGCACAAACATTTTTAGTCTACATGTCAACCACTGGCTCTTAAACTGGCGGTTTCTCTATAGCCTATGCAGACTTCTCCGACTCAGAGTCCATAAAGCATGGCTCTTCGGTCACGCCTAGGGTATGAAAGAAGAATGGAGATAAGGGATTTTGTATGACAGCAATGTTTCTTGGGACAAGTTGTCACAACGGGATGTGCGATCACCTTGTCCTTAGGACTCTCTTCCTTTGCACTGCCATGTCACCCAATAAGGCTCAGCAAGATTGACCCAATGAGCAGAATCCACCTCAGGTTCTTGCAAACCGTGCTGCTGCTCCATCATTTTCCAGATAGTGCCCATCACTGCCAGTAGCACTCAGCCAGGNTGTCACCTCTCACATGCTCTCGTTTTTCCCGCTTCACACTTGGCTTATATAACTTTCCTCTCGGCCAATTAACCAAGGTATATTTGTCCCAATATAAACCATGATACGATCTATATTACATTCCTTTGTATTATGAACTGAGCAGCTCAATGTTCTTAAGAGTTGTGTACTTTGCTCAGCCCATACATTGGAATAATACATTCTCGTGGTATTGCAGTTCATTAGAGCAGTTATTATCATCTGCAGACACAGGTTCTAATACCGTCCCGGCCTATACAGCGCCTGTTGTTCAGGTCATTGTTTACCAGTTGCTAAGTTCCCCTGAAATAATAACCTTGGGCCAGATTCAGCTTTTCACTCTCATGACTTACACTCATGAGTTACACTCTCATGAGCAAAACCATGTTGAATTGCAGGGGAGGTAAATTTAATTAGTTGCATTCAGCATAACAAGTGACAGCTGATATTT
The DNA here is from genome assembly GCA_016617825.1 of Platyplectrum ornatum. Taxonomy (NCBI): domain Eukaryota; kingdom Metazoa; phylum Chordata; class Amphibia; order Anura; family Limnodynastidae; genus Platyplectrum; species Platyplectrum ornatum. The sequence goes on from JABWIB010000422.1 coordinate 104,044, forward strand.
CCTAGTCCTAGTCTAATAACAGTGTAATAGTAACGCTGGTCAGTATCTGTATGCAAAATGCAACAATAAAGTATTCTCCCTGCATGCAAACACTGACATTCATTTTACCTCCCCTGCAATTCAACATGGTTTGAATGAGTGTAACTCATGAGTGTAAGATATGAGAGTGAAAAGCTGAATCCAGCCCCTTGGGTTTGATATCAGGACCCAAGAATTCCAAAATGATAATGATGATGATAGAACCGGCTGTAGAGTCCCAACATCATCAAACCTAGGATGTTGGGCTTAGGAGGCAGGGCTATAGGTAACAAGCAAGCAATACAGAGAGAACAGCCACAATATGTATTTGAAATTCCTATGCCAAGATTTGTCATAAGAGCACTGTGTGAATTGTAGTATCTGGATAGGAGCGTATACATGTTTGTATTGACCAGTCTCTTGTAACTTATACGTTACGAAACCTTCTGGAATATACCGAACTCTCCTGAATTTATGTTGCAAAAAGTGAAAACTACGTCTGTCAGCTACTAATCCCCTCTATGATACTGGGGTAGTTACAGTGTAACTAAGCCTGTGGTTAAGGGATGCTTATAAATCCTGCTTTATTTACTAGGGGCAGGGGTTTGTGTTTGATTACCATTGCAGTAAACATTGTATTGTCCTGGTCACTTGCCAGAGGAGATAGCTGTTAATAAACATGCACTTTCTTTACAACCGCAAATAGCCAAAATAAAAAAAAATCAAAGATAAGAAATCTAATGGAGGTGAAAACTAAACAGCAACTCCGTGTGTTTGTCTTGCTGTATTAGCTATCATGTTCAGGTTGTAAAGTGAAGGTTTAACATTTCTGCTCACCTTAACTCCTTAAACTGAGCTGATTTGTCGTGATCTTCATTTTACAACAATTTAAGACACAGAAAAACCATTACAATCACTACACAGTCACTGTCTACAACTTGCAGCTTATCCGACCAGACTTATTCAATTGTTGATCAATATCTAGGGAAGGAGACTTTGTCATTCATCAAAATAAAACAAAATACATTGAATGGAGTTGAATGGAGATTTATATGTTTTAAACTAAATCAGTGTGAGAAGTTACATAATGGCATATTACTATATACCCTCAACATCGAGTCTGGGTTGAGTGTTCTTGAAGAAGTTGCAACTCAGCTCAACGGTTCCAGGAATTTCATTTAAGGACAGTATATGAAAATGACAAGAGAAAAAGGTGAATGTTGAGAAAGATGAAAGTAACCAAGTGGTAGGTGCAAGATGTTCTCTGTCAGAATCCAGTGGAAGGGCAGTTGTCCGTGGATGTTAGAAGGGTACCTGGGGGCATATATTATTGATATGAGAGTTTTCTTTAGAAAACTGCCATCTGCGTTTCCTTTGCTGGACAAACATGTAACTAACCAACCATATATAATAATCATTTATATGGATTATCGAGACCTTAGCTTTGCTTCCACTGCTAGACCCCTGCTTTAACTCATCAGTGCGGATCAGCAGCCCATGCAACCTCTGGTTGCAAGAATCAGGAAGACCCTACCTTATTTGATTAATTTAAATAGCATGTAGGTGGGGGAAAAGGTCCAGGGGCACTTGCCATTGACAGGGGATCTGCTTATGCACTTTTCCCCATGTACTTGTGGAAGTCGGTGACATATTCAGGATCCGGGATCCAGGGTCCATTGTTATCACATATCTGCTCTCTGGCCTCTCTTACTGAAACTGCATGATTAATGTGTCATACACACAGCCCAATAAATCTTATGAAAGAACCTGACATGGCCTTCAGGTACAATGATTGGACTGTTTGTACAGGGAATATATTGTATCATTGGACATGCTGCATGAAAGATACGATTGGTAGAATGCCCCAATAATTCTTTTAAATTCTGTACTGTGAACAGGGCTACGAAAGGGCTGTGAGGGCCCGTGAGTAACTAAACTGTGGGACCTCTCTATTAACATTAACAAACAGCACACACAGATATAAATATACATGTACATGAAATAAGAGCTATAGGTTTCAGCCTTACATCAACCTCTTGTATGTTTGCTCAGCCTCCATTTCGGCCACATTTATTTTAGTTTCCCTAGAAACAGAAGGTTAGAGGAGCGATCACCCAATAGTTAATGCAGCCCTGTCTGTCCCCTATTCTATACAACAATCTCTGAGTCTACGCTGAGCGTAGGGTATACTATCTTTTTCCATGTGAGAGTCGTATCAGCAGACAGTGTGTTTGCAGCATAACTACTACACAAGTCAACACAGTAACACGCCAATAATAAAACTGCACAAAAAATGTTGTATTAGATTTATGTTAGAGCACTCTGTGCACTTGCACTGACCCCATGGTTTATGGTAAGTTACGTTTGCACTGCGACATGGTAGACTGCAAGTAATTAACCTGGATGGAGGGTGACCATTGCTCGCCAAACACTGTCTATCTTTAAAGGTCCCCATCCAGCCCAATCAACTATGATGTAACCAATGATCACAGTTACTTCTCCAATTACCTGCCTCGGAGAAACATACAGACAGAGAAAGACAAACAAGTGGGTCAATAACAAATACCAGATGAATGGAGCATCTAACATCAAAGTTTTTCTAGAAAGATCTGGACTGTAATCAAGGCTGTGCACCTGGGTTAAAATGTCACAAGAAGGCTACCACACAGCCCTATTTATCAGTGTAATTCCCACATGGTCAACAAATAAACCCTGTCACCAAATAAATAGAATCATTTACTTAGTGCAATACAATTTATCAGGACTAAGCTAGTTATCTATCTATGTATCTATGTATGTATGTATGTATGTATGTATGTATCTATCTATCTATCTATCTATCTATCTATCTATCTATCGTTGCACAGGTTATTTAATGCACTAAACATATAATATACAAGGAGTTCCTTGCTATGTTGGTCATAGAGTGGGCATTATAACGTCACGTGATGTTACTTAGGCCCGGATCACATGCTGCTTGCTGTCATTTGGTCTTACACAGAGCAACAGGACAACGGGGCCGATTCAATTCGGAAGGCGCAATGATGTCCCCCTTACGCAAACAGCAAAAGGGAGAAAAACTTGCTCTTTTTAGCTCACGAGTCGCGTATAAAAAGATGCATGAAAAAGGCACCATAATAGACGTGAAATAGCGCACAGTTGGCTTTTTCGCGTCTAAAGCGCAGACTGAATCGGCCCCGATGTGTTTATTAACAGGAGACTGCTATATGCTACTTAGAAAAACGTCAAAACTCCATTGACTTGTAGTATATTTTGTATTTCCATACCGCCACTTCTAAATGTCCATACCCCCACTTATACTTTTCCACTTCGACCACTGTGTGTATATATATATCCTGTTATATATTTTTGTATGTATAAATCTGTAATTTTATAAAGCTCTATAATATCTCACCTATGCTTAACTTCTCCCTGAGATTTGTTATCTTTCATACCTATCTTTCCACTGTTGCGTTTGCACAGGAAGATAACATTTTCTTAAATTGTAATATCTCTGACATTGATGCTAAAGCTGGCCACACACTAGAATTATTATCATGCCAATTCTCCAATTATTGTGAATTGGACATGGCATAAATCGCTCTAGTGTGTGTCACAGATAAAATTCTGAAACAATCTTACTGTTTGAAAATTCTGATTATCGTCCAGAGGGAATAATATCTTCTAGTGTACCTCCAACCCCTGACCGGAGTTTCCTCATCTGTAGGACTCTAATTACTGACAAGTACAGCAATGATACAGTAATAGAAGTTCTAGACTCTGCAAGAGATGCAGGGCTTCTCTTTCTGTATTATTGCTTTACTTGTACTTAGCGTATTCTTATGTATTTCCACCTGATTAGCTTTTGGTTGGAGATACATTGACATGTTCAATTTTAAAATCTACATTTATAATTTGGGAGAATTTTAGTTTTTTGGCAGTTGTCACACCTCTCAACTGACATAACAATGTTCTCCGGATGGTTGTAGGTTATAAACATAATTTGACAACTTGTAAAGGATCCTGTGTTTGACCGAGTTTTGGAGGGGAAAGAAAAGAAAGCTTTGGAAGCCCTAAAGGGGATTATTCTTGAATTGATGACTACAATCAGTTGGTGCAGGACCGGCGACAGGGGGGGACAAGGGGGACAGCTGTGACGGGCCCCAAGCTTCAGGGGGCACTGTTACTAGTGTTATGACTATTGAGGGGGGCCCCAAAAAATCTGGCTGTACCGGGGCCCCAAGATTTCTGTTGCCGGCCCTGAGTTGGTGATAGTACTTCTGGAAAAATACAAACATGTCCCTTAAAATCCCTTTTCTCCACTTTCACCCAGACTTTCTCCCTCCTAGTTGTGACGATGTCAGTGATGAACACGGAGAAAGATTCTATCAGGACCAGGGCTCAAAGTGGGCCGGTATATTCCAGTATGGCATACCGGCACTTCTTCCCCGCTAAGCCCAGCCCCCTTCTTGAAGCTCTGCCCCTCCACACAGGAGGGGGAACTTTCAGTACAAAATCGCTGGTCCAAAGGGGGTTGGGCTTATGTAAGGGGACGGGACTTAGCGCCATACCGTCACCTTACCGTCCCCACTTCGAGCCCTAATCAGGATATTGATTCAGTAATACAGAGAGCCGGTCCCAGCCTATCATGCATCAGTACATATTATAGAGAGAGAGAGACAGACAGAGAGACAGAGAGTCACAGTTGGGTCATGTCCTTTAATCTGTTCCTGGTGGGCTTTGTGAGGAAGAAGAATTCCTTCTTTCCATCCATCATATATTTTTACAGTCACACAAGAGCATGTACCTCTAGTATAATGTAGTAATAAAACCATCTGCGCCTACAGTATGCATTTCACTGAAAGTAATAAAAAGTGTAAACAAGTATATAAAGGAGTATATTGTGAGGCTCCTGTGTCCATCATAGATCTCTATACACATGGATGGACACAATGAGGGGAAGTTTTGTTTTTGTATGAAACTTCCCCTCAATGCTTGCAATTGTGCAAAAAAGAAACAAAGGAAAAATTAAAGGAAATCAACATACAATTTGACACCATTTATTGGAGTAATATGTAATTTAAAACATTCAATACGCTTAATATCACCATAGGACTGAGATCAGATCTATAACACATTCAATGTTATATTTATTGTGAAATCATACAAATGTAACAACACACAAATGGCACCAAGATGGAAAAATGGGTAAGTCTTACACACGAGCGCTCTGCGGAAGAGCATCGTATAGAGGGAATGCATATGATAGGTCCTCAGCCCAGCACATTTTGTACAATTTAAGTCATGTCCCATGTATAGACATCTAATAGTGCAGATAAGAAGTTCTAAAGCCAGGCACACACGGTAAGATAAATTGGTCCAATTTAAGGATTTTTTCAAGAGTGGGAAAAACCATGTTGAATTGCAGGGGAGGCAAATTGAATTAATTGCAATCAGGACTACAGGTGACAGATGCT
>JABWIB010000422.1:133611-144306 GCA_016617825.1 Platyplectrum ornatum
AACTGATGTCTGAGTAATGTAACAATGGTGGTTACCATAGTAACTGATTGCTGGAAGTTCCAGAACAGAGTATTTTGTACCTGGTGGAATGGGTCATGTTGGAGGGTCTACAACATGTCCAAATAAAACAAATATTATAATATTATTTTGTAGATGTTCTCTGTATTTATTATTTGACCTGTTTGATTATTAGATATGTAATCTGCTGGTTAATTCAATGTTTATAGGAAAGAGAATTCAGCCAGGGAGTTACCTTCCGTGTGTTCAGTCACTGGATGAAATTGCAATTGTCATTAGGCACATAGAAATATCCCAGTTTACCCCTCCACGGCTCCAGTTTAGGACCTGCAAAAGGGACAATGAGGGAGAGTGGAAAATAAAATGATTGTTTAATAAAGGTTTTTTCTTTTTGTTTGTTTTTCTGTTAGTTTTATGTTTAGATTCATTTTATTATGTTTCATAGTTTTCATTGTACTATGTAGGAGAAGCCCTATTTGTGTTATAAGTCTGCAAGAAAGCAAATTTTTAAGAAAAAGCCTGAAATGCATTCGGCGTGTTCCAGCCAGTACACAGTCACATTTTCTGTGGTGATAAGACTACATGCAGGAAGTTGTGAGAGGTCAGGAAGGAAGTACTATGGAGGCAGAGTCGTAAGAGCAGTCAGGTCCCCTGTGAACACGCTCTTGTACAAAAAGACCCTGAAACAAAACACCCAAAAAAATGTTTCTGTTTAAAAATTAAACAAACTTAAACATTTGCGCTTTAAAGTCACTGCTCGCTATGACATGATCAAAACAGGAGTGGATTCGTGCAATTTCCTCTTTCTTTTACCGTTTCTGAGGCCATGGATGTTCAGAATGAAAATTAGATTGTATGTGGCAATTCAATTTGACCCTTCACAGTTGGAAGGAAACAACTCTAAATACTAAATGCGATATGTTTCATTATATGTGACATGGACTTGACTTAGCTAATAATGGCCCAAATCCAAATGTTACTGCTTTCCCAATTAATGCAGAAATAAATAGCTGCTTTTATTGAATATTCCTGGCTTGTGGTGTGCTTTTTTCATTTCTTGGGATGGGATGGGGGGGTTATGGAGTTTACATAGAGGTGTGGTTTGCCAGTGTGAAGAATCCTATTTCAACAGGACTGGTCCTGGCAACCAAAAGATGACAGAAAAGGACAAAGAGGATTCACTGAAAAAAAGACTAGACACCCAATCAACCAACCTTAACTTTCCCCTTCCAAGATCCATAGCCACACAATAGCCTAACCCTAACTTTCCCTTCTATTAACTGTTACCTCCCCACAGCCTAACCCTAACCCTAACCTTCCTCTTTTATCTATCCCTTTACCGAAGCCTAACCCTAACCTTCCCCTTCCAAGATCCATAACCTCACCAAAGCCTAACCCTAACCTTCCCTTCTATTAACTGTTACCTCCCGACAGCCTAACCCTAACTCTAACCTTCCTCTTGTGTTATGTATCCCTTCACCAAAGCCTAACCCTAACTTTCCCTTCTATTAACTGTTACCTCCCCACAGCCTAACCCTAACCTTCCTCTTTTATTATGTATCCCTTCACCGAAGCCTAACCCTAACCTTCCCCTTCCAAGATCATAACCTTACCATAGCCTAACCCTAACCTTCCCTTCTATTAACTGTTACCTCCCGACAGCCTAACCCTAACTCTAACCTTCCTCTTTTGTTATGTATCCCTTCACCAAAGCCTAACCCTAACCTTCCTTTCTATTAACTGTTCTTTCCCCACAGCCGAACCTAATTTTACCTTTTATTAACTGTCCCCTCCCCATACCTTATACCAACCCTCCTTTCTATTAACTGTTCCCTCCCATAGCCTAACCCTAACTTCCCTTTCAACTTATTCTAATTTCACTCGCTCCCATTCATCAACGGGTAACATGACAAAATAGATACATTTCAGAATTGTTACCGAAAAATATGATTTAGTAACTTTGTACCCAGAAACACATTCCTTCACATAGTTGCTGATATACAGCATTACATATTACATACAAATGACATAGTGACACACATGCTTGAATCAGTAAACATAAGCATGTCTGTGGCAGTGCTTAAAATCCAAATCCAGCCCAATATATATTCGCTCACCCTCCGGATATTTAAAACAGCCGCGATCAGGGAGTAAAAATATAAAGGAGCCCTTCTATATACACAAACCTCGAAAATAAAACTGTGACAACACAAGATATAAGAGTTTCCAAATTCGAATATCCGTATCATGTATTGTATTCGGTGAAACTGTGTGAATTCTATCCAGCTAAATATAGCAGCATGATTGGAAGGATAGTAGCTAGAGACCTGACCCTGCTCTTCCTTTCCCATTGATCTCAGCACATGAACTCCTATACTCCGGAGGAGCCTGTGTGGAAGATGTTGTTTACTTTAGATTTGGCGCAGGCCATGGATGTGTTTGGAAGGTATTATGCTTACAATCAATGGATGCTAATCTTAAAGCCACCACACTCTCCTTTATTCTCTGGGAAATTATGTTATTTTGGCAACGCTGTCTTTGCAGCTTCTTTTAATTAAATGTATTTTCCATTGCAACTGTCCTTGAACCTCATAGGATACACTGAAGTTGGTTCAGTTTTGCATTGCAATTTCCAGTTAGATGAATAGTCCAATCAAGTGTAGGACGTGACAGGCTCTGTTCCAGTAGCATGGAGGCAGGCTGGATAGCTGGGCCAGGATTGGTTGGAGTAATGTGTCAAGGGTGGGACCACTTAGCATTCATGAATGGAGTGTCACCCTCTGAGCAACTTGCTTACAGCGCAGATGGAGTATCAGTAACAAGCCTCCCCCTCCCCCCCAACCAATAGAAGCCACGCCCATTGCGCTTCAATTCTTAGCACTATAGGAGCAATTAATAGGGGCTTTAAATGAAGTTAGTAATACTTATTTCAAGCAGGAAAATCAAACATTTCATGGTAAAATGTTTTGTCTAACCCTTGTAGCTTCCCCTGAAAACCCACTTCTTTACTGGCTAAGTATTAAGTGGCTAAGCAAATAACTAAAAACTTTTAACATTTACACTCTGACTCCCAGTTCAACATTGTCATGTGACTGGGTCATTTGGCATTTTAAACTTTTTTTAAACCTATGTACCTGTTTATAATTCCCTAGAACCAAACAGCCGGAACTCAGCCTATTTATACATGCACAGAAAATTAGTTTACGCATTGAAACAGACTACTATGACCAATTACATGATGTGCACACAAATTTACCAGCAGATCTGAGACCATCATCTTTCTTAGCATCTGCAAAAACATCATAGTTATTTCATAGACAGTGTACAGATATCTGTCTGAGCTGCACAGAAGACTGCTAGAAAGCTCAGACCAGAGCGGTACCATCGATGATCGTGATTGTTAGGATTTTTATCAATCTGCGCCATCCTGGGTTCCAAATTGTTCCAAATTGTCTGGAATCATTTGAATGGCCCAATAACTTTGCACCTTATTTTCCCCCTTACGCGACCAGTGAAAGGGAGAAAAACTCACACTTTTTAGCTCGCAGCTCATTGAGCCGCGTATATAAAGACACGATGATTCAGTCCCGTAATAGACAGGAAAAAGCGCACTTCGCGTTTTTTTCCCATCTTTGATTGAATTAGCCCCTTAGATGTGGAGCTACCTTCATAAAGTCCATAGAGACGAAATGCGTTAGTTAGTGGTAGATGCCGGGTTGTGGACACGTTTTATGTTAGGTGCCCCCTCATCCTCTTTTAAGTGACTTTGGGCCCATATATAAAGATACTTGAATGTCTAAGACCTGATGAAAGAGACAACTTAAAATGAATAACACAAACCTGTATTATCATTTTAATTGTTGAAGAATTTTTAAAGAGAGAAATAGTTTTTACTGTGGAAATTCCTTTGAAATAAAAGACACTTATAAAATAATAGTCTTTACTGGAAAGAGGGGATCAGCATAAGCCATAATAAGAAGGAAGTCGGAGAATAACCCTGGAGCGTGAAAGCAGTACACCATGAGGAATAAACCACGATCTTGATTGAAGTGCCTGTAATAAAAGGAGATTATGTGAGTGCAACATAAAGGTTCATAATAATATACTTAATTGTGCTTCACTATATCTGATTTTTATCGGCGGTACATACCTATGGAGGCAGGAGGAACAGAAAACAAGGTTCTCATAAGAAGAATAAAAATGTGAGTATAATTACTAATTTGTGTACGCACATATCAGATTGTACTACACTATCCCCCTGCTGTATTCCTGTGAGATCGAATTGGAGACGGAGAACGGGAGAAACCTCAATCGAAGACGGGAGATAAGAAGGAGACCCTTTGGGAACATATGGAGAAGGAGCGTATACAACACCTGAATACAAGAATTTTAAATGTGAGTACAATATAGTACTTTACAACAATTATCAGAAAAGTGTAGAGTCTACACAAGGACCTCTCTCTCTCTATATCTTTCCACATATACTCCACACAGGCCTAGGGCTGAATTACCATTAGCCCCACTACTCCTTGCACACCCCTAGCATGGAGGGGAAGTTGGCCACATACGTTCTAAAACCTACTTTAAGTTTAAACGACCCATCAGCACAGCCTATACTGTACAATTTAAATGCTTCTCCCCACCCAGCAGGCTTAACGTCGAATGTATGAGTAAAGACACCCTTCATAACGTTGGATTCTGCGGATGTATGATTTCATCGTCCTGCATGTGGAAATCAACAGAGTTTATTCTTCAGTATCAAGTCCAGAATGATCACAATGGATTTAATATTTTTACTCATTATGAGCTGTGAGATGCTCTTTTTTTTTCTTTCTTAGAAAATGTTAACAGGAAAAAGCAGTAGTTGACTGTTGGCAGCAAAAGAGACACTTATGTAGGTTATAAACATAATAATTTATCACCCTGCAAATATATAGCACAAAGAGAACAAAAGATATTAAGTAATGTCCATAACTGCAACCACGTACATGGCAGGAAGAGATCAAAGACATTTTTAATGTTTGCTACGTGAGGAAAACTAGTGAAAGCACTTTGCAGGGAAGAGTCCAAAATAAAGAAAGGGTAATATGTTTATCCTTGTTTTGTTTGAGTGGCTAGAGAATAGGGTGGTAGCCAGCACCTCCAGAGAATGAGTGGCACCATAGTACATTCTCTGCCACCCGAGAGGATGGGCTTCTACTAGGAGCAATTACTATATAACCAACTCTTCTAATTATAGCTGAAACGTCCCAACTGAATGCACGTAACACAGTGTCCTAATGAGAAGAAAGTACATTTTATAGAATGCATTAAAAATGAATAATGGACAATGTGAACACATGTTTATTCTAAATATTTGAATATTAGCAATATTAGTTAAGATACTGAGAATTGTTCCAATTCTCCAATAATTGGAAATTGGACAAATTATCTTTGTGTTGCTCATTTTTTCTAAAAGCTAATTATAATTGTTCAAGAGATCCCATATTGGATAGTGTTTGGGCATTTCAGATAATTGTGAACGACTTTACAATGATAGCTTAAGCTGGCCATTCACAAGACGATTTTTAGCCTAAATCCACGAATTTTTATTCTAGTGTGTGGTTAGCTTACAATAAAACACAGCGATAAAATGTCTTTTAAACACTGGGGCATGCTATCGTTATCAATCCGAATTCCAGTTTGATAATGATATCGGACCCTGGTTAAACAAACATGCATACTTACCTTAGCCGTGCCGTGGGAGGTGAGTATCCTGGAGAGGAAGTTCTATTATGATCTACTGGCACTACGTCCAATTGGAATGCCAGCCATTAATAAAGAACTTCCTCTCCTGTCGGCTGAAGCCTGCACCAGAGCCTGGGAAAATCGCCCGTTTATCGGCACCTATATACACTAGAACAATATATGTTGCTGTTGATGTTAAGCATCTACTACTAATTTATTGAAACTGTTTTGAAAACAAAATAACAAAGCAGTCATAAAACGTTTGTGATATCATTGTATATCAGCATATTAGAATTTTGTATTGTTCTGATTGACATTGCATTCGTTTTCCATTTCCATATTACACTACTGAGAATTTTGCATTCTGAGGATTCTGCCATTATGTAATACATAACTAATGATGGAGATTCCCCTATGGATGGGGAAACCAGTGTATTAGCTTCCTGCCCCCATGCACAGCTCCTCTTCCTGCCCCCTTATGATACACAGGACCTTTATGAAAATCTGTATCCTATGGATCTATAAATATAATCTTTAGAGTGTACATTCTTTCTCGTATATTTTACGCACCTAAGCTGTGGGGAAAGATGCTTTTTACATAGTCTGGATCCAGTCTTAAATATATTTTTCATCTTTTTGTTGCCAGCAATCTACAGAATGATACTTTTATAACTCATGAATTCTGGGTACCATTTATTTAGTGATGAGTGATCCTTATGTTCATGACTTTTATCATTACTTGTCATCAGCCCAGAGACTAATTTTGTTCACGTTATTAGTTCTCCTGATATCTAAATTCAAGTTTCTTTATGAAGACTGAGGAAGCCATTAGAATCAGTGCCAGCATTAATCACCAGAGGTGCAGAATATCCACATCCTATACAGTAATTGGTTGTTATTATTATTATTATTATTATTAATAACCAAACAACAAAAAAGTGAATAAGTAATTGTCTTTCTTCCATCTGATCTGAAGACCTTTCTGATAGGTACAGCTCTTAGCTTGCACACATGGCAGTCAATGGGTTACACAGCAGACACAGAAATTGAAATCTTAGCCGTCACTTGATATAACAAGTGTATCAAGGTCTTTGCCCAGCTGCCAAGTTTACATCTGATGTGGAATTTTTGTGTGTGAGGAACTGGTAGCTAGTAAGCATGTGAAAGAAAAGGAGGTGAAACAATATACTAGGTTTCATCATTGTAGTATAAAATTGGGCTCTGCAATAATACTATAAAACCAGCTTATGGGAAAGAAACTAACAATGGTTATGAGAAGTACAGCGTCAGGGTTTAATGTGATTATTCTGAGGTTAGAAATGTGGCTTTATACATTTAAATGGTGAATGTGAATGTAATGTAATGATTATTCAATCCTGAATAAGTAATGGTGCATCCTTCTCTATTCACCTAGTGCAGTCACAGTCTACTGGAACAAGTGTGAGATTCCTTCAACATTGTCATCAGGTCATACTATTACTTGTCATCTCTGTATGACACTGTGCAAATAAAAAGTTTCTGAAATGGTATTCTACATTCCATTTTCCTGCTTTCATTGCAGGGTTGCCAACTCTTGCCAATGTATGGGCAATTCTCCTGGTATGGCGCATGTCCTATGAAGCACCTAAAGGACCTGCAAGGCACCCTTCCATCTAGCACATGCACATATGTCCGGTCTGTTCCACTTCTTACCATCTCTACTACACACAAGGCACACTGGCATACATAACAATTTCTACCATGCTTATTAGGCTTAACGCATTGCATTGACTCTACTTACTTTGACCAATGCATCATAGTGCTGTGTTCCATTTTCTAAATAAAAATTTTAGAATATGACCAAAAAATATTATTTAATCTCTATCCTAAAATACGTTTTTCTGGAGAAGGGTAAAACATGGAAAATAATGTTTTAAAGGGGATGTACGTTAATGTGACTTGGGATAAATTACTGTGTCTAATATGTGTAATTATCAGAGAAACTACATATTTATAAATGTGGAAAATAACACTGATAATGAGGAGATGCGCATCATAGTGAAGAAAGGAAAGATCTAGTCTTTCCACTCGTCATATGCACAGATATAGTGGTGTACGCGCCTGGTTTGTTTGTTGTTAAGGTTTTGACAAGTTTTTCAAAAGGTGAATATACAATGGATCTGTGTGTGCGAACTCTCCTGTCACTCCCTCTCTTGTGTAGGGTTAACAGTACTATATCCCTGCCTTCCGCATGACCACTAATCCACACGGATCCCCCAGACCAATCCTATAACGTATCATTAAATTATCCCCCTCCTCCTGCGCCGGATTGAATCTGGCCCTTAGACGTTGCGGTATGGAGTTACAAAATATAACAGAATTCAATGGAGAGTTGTAGCATTTCAATTACCCCCGTATACACCCCACTTTGAGCCCTGATACCATCAAAATATTTGTTTCTTCATAAATAAAGTATTAATATGTTGCACAGTATAGAGCATAGATATATTATGACGATGCTTATTCTGAATGGAAATTAGAATTTTTTTTATATATAGAATATCTATACGATGTCCACCCAAAAGAGAAATGAAAAGATTCTCAAATGTTCCCGGTGCTTCCTCATTAAACACTTGTCCAAATAAACAATTTAACCAGATGAAAGGAGGACTGATTTCATAAAACTCTCTATGTAATTATTGTGTTTTATCCTTGATTAGTAGAAAGTCACCTGGAAATCATGCAGATTTGTATTGTGTTAGGTGACATTCCCATTACACTGTAATCTTAAATAGCCCATGAGGTGTTTAGAGACCAGCTATGTCAACAATTTAACTCACGACAAACAAACAAAGCCTCATTGTATGGCCGGGAAGAGCCGTGGATCATTGGTACTACCCTGCTGCTACGGTTGTGATATGCCACAATACTGCAAGATCCTAATTTGTTAAGTCACAGCTATTTCCCCGGACACTTTACATTCAATGGCAGGTTAAAGTAAGGGTACATCCCGAAGCACTCTGTATGGAGAATAAACAGTTGGGCTTTTTTAGAGTATACACTGAGACACTTTATTCTTTAGTCGACATTTGTNCACAATGCTTGAAAATGAAATGATTTCATTTTAAATGATGGATTAAATAACAATTCAATGTCATATGAATGTTTGTGTTACATGTTGCACTGACTTAAAGGAAGTCCTGGTGGTACCATCTGTGACCTCCGTCCACACTCTCAGGGTCATTACTTCTTGGAGCTTGCCATCAATTGCTCCCTTAAATCTATGGTAATGTAATAAGTAATGACCTGCGTATCTCCAGGTGTTGTCAAACTACAAGTCCCAGCATGCTTTAACTGCATAGACATAGTTGATACCTGACAACGCATGCTGGGACTTGTAGTTTGACAACACCCGGAGAGCTGCAAGTTACCTACCCCTGTCCTCAGTGACTAAAAGCATGTAAAATTTCGGTAGCTTTGTGCCTATGGCTGACATTATGTCACCCTTCTGGCGTTGGCACACTAGGTAAACATTTTGTGCCGACAGTATGCCACAGACTAAAGCTGGCCACACACTAGATGATTATTGGACCAATTCCACGATTATCATGAAACTGACACAAGACACTTATAAAATAAAAAATTACAAATATATCTGTATATATGAATGGGGAGAGGATGTCCTGAGCTGATTGACAGACATCCCATCCAATCAGATGGGCAGAATGGTCCAGATAGTGAATGCCTAGGTTAAGAAGGAGATAAAGAAATATGCCATATTAACTAGAAGACGGAGATAAAGAGATATATACAATTAACTAGTCATTTTCCTTGGCTAAAACAGGATTCGGACAAAAGAAAATAGAACAAGATCCAGGATTACTCACAATCCCCCTCTTCCACAATCACCCGCACGCCAGATGTACCCTGGGCCGGACCTGACACCCCCTTCCACCTAAGGTACACTAGGTGAGTGGGATATAATTAAGGGACTGGGGGGGGGGGATTTAATGCAGTGCTGCTAGCCCCTTCCCCTCTCCCGCACCCAGCACTCTGGTCTCTGTGCCAATGGACATTTTACACTTTCCTACTGCCCATTTACCATTTTCATTCTACACCATCCAGTAGTACCACAAAGGGTGTGCGGGTATCCTTTTTCATAATACAAAGATTACCACGCGCCTAGTAGCCTAATAAATACATTGCAAGGTATGCCTGAATGATGTTTTCCACTAGGCATGTGACATACACTACTTCCATCTGCAGTATTTAGCCTCTATCACATAATGATGGATTTGCTGCATGAACATAGAAAGAAGCACAGGTTGTCAAACATCTTGTAATTATAATCACCATTTACTTCCCCAGATAACCACTTAACACATTGACTGTGATTGTTGCGAGACACTTGTAAATACACAGAGCACATGTGCACTATCATGCAGGATATACATATTATTCCAACTGTGCCCAAGCACGATAAAGCTCCGTAAATTTTGGTAAATGTAGAAAGTCTTGTCACACAACTGATTAATTCAAGAGCGAGTTCAGTTTTATTATCGTAGCACTACTCTGGAGCAGCANACAGATACAGACATGGTACAGCAATAATGTACACGCTGCAGTTATTCTGCTGAATCCCATTTATTTTATGATGGACAAAATACTACATTAAGGCTTTTATATATCAGAATGCTATTTTATTGTTTAGTTCTCACTGTTTTCAATATGATTCTGATTTCCTAGTTACTGCATACAAAAGGGAATGAGAACTTTTCTGCTATATATTTTTTCTTTTAGATACTTAGACAATTTAACTTGTGGTCCAAATGGTTTAGCTTAAAAATGACTGGATCTAGGCACTCTTGACATAAGCTGGCCAGACACTATAAGTTGTTCCAATCAAAAGATTTTTCCAAGAGTGGGTAAAACCATGTTGAATTGCAGGGGAGGTAAAATGAATGTCAGTGT
>JABWIB010000423.1:0-16663 GCA_016617825.1 Platyplectrum ornatum
CCCCCTTGATCAACTACCTTTGTGACCCAGTCAAAAAATTCTATTAGATTAGTTTGGCATGATCTTCCCTCTGAAAAACTTCTAAATTATTTGATTGTAAGTATCCTACAATGTATTTTTTTAACAATGTTTCCATTAATTTCCCNATTANNGATGTCAGACTTACTGGTCGGTAGTTGGCAGCATCCTCCCTACTTCCACTTTTATGCAGAGGGAATGTATAGCCTTATGCTTTTTCATACGTGGAACAGAGGGGCGTGCTTTTCTTAACAGTCTTGATTCATAAAGTATTCCAAGACTCTGTGAAATGTTGTATGCTCCATTATTGTGATAACATGATAACTGCCCCTTGCCCCTTGGCTTGAACATTTCTAGGAATCATTGTACAGTTTGTCAGGTCCTAGAAGAATTCTCCTTTTAATATGTATGCTGTACTTGCATTCTGTTGTTTTTGCAATGTTCACACTTTATGCACCATATGTTAAATAAATTTTAATAAAAAAGAATAAAAAAAAAGAAGTATTTTGTAAGATTTTCAAACTTGTCAAGGAACGCAGCTATTCAAGTCACTAACAAGATCTTGCATGATTATCTTTAATATAGTTAATCCATAAAAAGCTACCCTATACGACAGATTATACAATATTGAACTGTGTCTATGGCGCATATTGTATATGATATATACAACTTACCTAATACATCAATCCTATTGTACACATGCAATCCTAAAGTCTGTATATACGAGGATAGTACGCAACCCCTCGCACACATTGCACTTTTAAACCCAAGACCCTACCATAATTTTTATGTGCTTAAGGGCTTCGCCAAAACACTTCGTTAGCAAAGGTCTACATCCAGTCCTTAGTTATTAAATTATTTATTATTTATTAACAGGTTTTTATCCAGTGGCATCATATTATGTAGCGCATTACTATTACTATTTACTCATTAAGACATGACTGGGTGATAACAGACAGAATAGGTGGGGAAGCTTACACCCTATAGGAGAGATACATAGGGGAGAGATACAAAAGTCCATTATACAATAAACCACATACACTAGGGGCAATTTAGTCAGCTGCTATTTAACCTACGAGCATATTTTTTGAGGTGAGAGAGGAAACCAGAGCACCCGGAGGAAACAAACACAGGAGCAACATACAAACTCCATGCTGATGAATTTGTCATGCTGTTGTTTAGTGCAAAGGAGGACCTACATTTTACCACTATCATTTTACAGTGTCATGATTGCAAGAACTGACTCTTGAATCACTGATGAGATCTGTTTCTTTGGGGCCGATTCAATCCCGCGCGAAGACGGAAAAAACGCGAAGTGCGTTTCCCATCTATTACGGGACTGAAAACTCACGTCTTTTTATATGTGGCTCAACGAGCCCGAATGCAAAAACGCGAGTTTTCCTCCCTTACGCAAATAGTGTAAGACAGAAAAACTTCGCGCCAAGGGGATTGAATCGCCCCTTAGTGACCATCTTTAGCCAACAATGATAAAAGCAATATAAAACTAAACCACTTAGACCAATTGATCTGTCAGAGTAAAGCAAATGAATAATTCTAATGCTCTCGTGGTTTTCACACCTACTCATGCATCACATGATGTAATCCATCACATGTGCCTAATCCAAAGGAAACTGAAATTACTATACTGTTTTTCAAAGATTGTTCTTTTTAAATAAAACACACATAACCATAAGTAGTCAGAATATTCTAAATATAACAGGAAGAGAAAAAGCTTCTCATAGGAATAGCAAGCAGTGTTAAACAAATACAATTGTAATAATAAGCTATATAAGCAGATTACTAAATACAAAGGTGAAAAATAACCCAGTAGTAATTGATCAAATGGGCCCAGTGATATATTATTAATATTATTAATAATTTTCTGCAACCTTTCCCCCACTTACTGATTGCCAAGAACCATACCAAAGACTGGCCACTCTGCTTAGAAGGGTATATGGCTTACTAGATGGGAAGCAAAGTGTTTAACCTAGAACCGGAACCCTCACCCTCTGTAATGCAAAAGATTAGCCCCCTGCAATACCACAATCCAATACCCATGGTAAACAGTCTACGCGGTATGTTTAGGGCCTTTAAGAGGAAACAAGTAAGTCCAAGCTGATGAGTACGTAAAAATGGAAATTTCTCTAGTGCTTATCACATAGTGCTATGATCCACCAGCCGTCCCACAGATGAAAGTCCCTCCCTATGCCACAATGTGAAGTGATAGGGCGCTACACCATTTTGAAAGTAAGGGTTCCCAAGAATGGGGAGGAAGAGGGTATGGTGTGTGTTGAGATAATGATGATGAATTACATGTCACACCTTACAGGTCGAGAAGATTATCACAAAGGTCAGGGGAGAGCTCCTGGTTGTGTTGGTGGAGTAAGCATCATAAAAGATGAGGCACCCCTTCCAGTCCCTAACATATCTCAGCAGGGCAGCATAATTATAAGAAAGGATATTGGGAAAATTGATGCTCCTGTTTGATTTAAGTTATTGCAATTTTCAAATGTGTGACTTTTTTCCTGCCCAGATAAAGTTCAGAAAGACAGAATTTATGGCCTGTACATTTATGGCCAGTACGCCTACTTCTTCAGGACGTTAGGGAGAGTGTGGAATAGATACATTAATTCCATAGAAGAAATCATGTTAAGTAAACTGGCTAGGACTCTCCAGCCCTCCAGCTTATGTGACAGGTTTCTGATTGCCTCTGTTATATTTGTCCCATATAAATCCTATGGACATATAAAACTCCCAGATAAGTGTTATGGTGAGTAACCCATTTTATGGGGAAGGGGTAAGCTCCAATGATGGTTGTGTGTACCTCGGCCGTTGTGAACATTGGTATTATAACGGCTGAATAGACACAGTTGGAGGGTATGAGTGTGGTTCAGGATGCTTTCATAAGTGGACAGAGCCTATTATTACAGTTTTGATAGATGCACTGCGAAAGTGCGCATATATAATTTCAGAGATAAAAATTCAGCAAATGCAGCTGATAGTTAGATCCAGTCGACAAAGATGTTACATTTATGGCCAGTTTATAGAGCAACATTATCCCAGTGCTATAATGTGAGCTAAGTAGGTAATAATTACAAAGAACATTGACTAGAAGGTATTTAAGTTAGTTCTCATGTAGAATAAATGTAATACTAACAATTTAGAGATTATAAGAGCTTTTCACTCTGCTACCGTATATGTGATTAAATCCTTCTCTAACACTGCCTATACGGAACATTTTGACTTCACGTTACTGCACTAACCAGTCATAGTTTGCATTATTTCCTAATCTGCAGTGTACAAAACCAGCTGTGTAGTTGAGAAGACTTATCAGTGGGCAGCCACTTCCACTGAGACTCAATACCCCAGTTAATAAGATGTCTGAATGCTTATCACTGCATTTTTCCCATTTTTAATTCTTGTCTGTACACCAAGTCTTTAGTATCACATATCTCCCAACTGTCCTGATTTCAGCGGGACAGTCCTGATTTTGAGTGACAGTCCTTCTGTCCAACCCACCCTGCACCTTGTCCCGATTTCTTGGTTTTTCATTTGCACTGCAAAATGGGATGGGGCTTGGGTGGGTAATGGGAGGGGCTTGAGCAGTCTGTGGGCGGGGATGGGTTGTCTGAAGGTGGGGTTAGTACCACATCAGGGGTACCACTTCCCAGTCTCCTTGGAGCAATTGTTGGGAGGTAAGGGATCAAAAAGTACTTAATATCCATGGTTACCCTTCTGTTCTCTCTTTGACCATACTTTTTTTTTTTTTTTTAAAGAATGTAGGCCATTCTGTCATCTCCAGATGGAATGTGTCAGGCTGATGTCTTAATAAACTTAACATATATTGACAAATATTTTTCATATTAAATTATGAATTTAAAGACAACTGCTATAGTAGCATATAGTAGCATGTGTTGTGTTATAATTCTTGTTTTTGTCATGATCATATTTATATGTATGTTTTGATTTGTTTTTTATGCAAATGAACTAAAAATAATGTATATTATTTTGCTTTGTTTTGTATTTACATTACATTGCCCACATAAAGGCATCTATCTGGGCATAAGGTCTGCGACAAAGGGACAAATGGTATTTTGAGTCTATTCTGTAACTTATAATAGCTTATTACACTTATCTCACTCAGTATCTTAATAGTATATGTAAAATGTAATGCAACATTGTATTCCCCACTGATTCACCATCCAGAGGTACCACAGGGACATTAGAAAAAAAATATCAAAGCATTCTTTAATTAAGACCCCATAGAATTTATAAAATGTTCTCAAGCAGCTTATTAACATTTACATATCAAAAGAAGAAATGAGTATAATTCTTAGATAATATAAGTAGAAATTTAAAAGAAGAGACAAAATTATTTTTTTTATTGAATATGTTATGGGCACAATTCATTAAATGTTGTAAATAGTGTATATTTCAGTGATATTGTTGCAATAAGTGTATATCTTGTAAATCTGACATTTAAATTCTCTTTGGTACAGATGTATTTATAAGAATACGATAATACGATAGTTTCTTCCATTAAAACTGTTAATTTATGTTCTGTCCTATGCCTAATATATTAAAGTATTTATGACAGCCATGAAGTTGAAGTCTGGATTATATGTAAGGGCCAAAGCCCTTGGCCTATATTTACTAAGTGTGTTAATGGAAAAATGTAGTTGTTGCCCATTGCAACCAATTAGATTCGAGCTGACATTTTCTAGTATGTAAAAGAATATTGATAGGTAGAATCTGGTTGCTATGGGCAACATCTCCACTTTTCCTTCCTTGTAATTTAGTAAATATGGGCCCTTATGTACCATCCCAACTTCCGCATTGTGGCACATTGTTTATTTAAGTTTTTGTTCATGCGTACAAAATAAAATGCAGTTGCAGATCCAATGAGAAGATTTTTGACACTGATAAAAAGAACAGCTTAATCACGACTGCATCAGTGCCAAAATAATAATTACCAGAATTATTTTGATGAATTGCCTTATTTCAGCAAAGAACCTGATCCCAATTGTAGTCTCCCTAATATGGTTGATAAAAAGGGAAGATTAAGTTAGGTTACAGGATATGAAGGATTACATCACTGTATCCACATTTTAAAATTCAAAACATATGCAGACAAAAAATGAGAATGATGGACCCCCATTGTAATTCAATTAGATCCTTAATCATTGGATGCATGTAAATCCATCATTACTATTCTGCACAATCCATACACCACTAAACAGTTCCCTTGCATAGACAAACGTATGTTGCCCAGGGTCTACCTACAGTCTTTCTACTTCTGAAAATGTAAAATTGTGGAGGTTTGGAAGTCTTCATCAGTAACTAGGTAGTGGGATCCTCTCTCCAGTCTGTGCAGAAGACTGAAGTGCAACCAACAAAAATGGAGGGCTTTGGGTACTTCCAAAAGTTCAAACTCCTAGGAGAATTGTTGTTAAGAAAATTGACCACACTGTACCACACTGGGATTGTGGTGAAAAAAATAAGAATGTGAATTCCCATTGTCAGCTGTACCAATTATTACCTGTACCATATAAGCCCTAGTCTAGTCTAAGCCTTAGTATCTGGTGTTCTGATATTCAGCCACTTATGTGTGCTATATCCCTGTATGTGTGGAAAGAAAACAGAACCAAACCTATGCAATCACAATTCTAACTTCTAACTAAGATCGCCATATGAATAAAGCTGGTCATCAACAAGAACAACGTCGTTCTCGTGGAATGTTTGCACTGACAAATGGGAAATTCACCCCGTCTGCGGGCCATCCAGGAGAACGATGTTGTTCTCATGGTGCCCATTAAAAAAACTAAACGACCTGTAAAGAAAGTAGAAAAAAAATAAATAAAAATATACTTACTTTACAGCTGTCTTCGCTGGGCACTGGAGCGATGCCCAGCTCTGTCCCTGATGGGCGGCGTCTCCATCGTGTGCGGAGAGGACGGTGTATATGCATGACAGCGTCACGCATGTACAATTCCCTCTCCGGCTGCACTGGGTGCACAGGAGCATCGGAAGAAGGAGCTGGGTATCACTCTGAAATGTAAGTATATTTTTATTTATTTTATTTCTATTTGTTTACAGGTTTTTTTTTTATTTTTTTTGTATGTGGCCATACACAGCAAGATTTTTCCCCAAAACCCACGCCAATTGTCATCACTCAGCAGTTTGTCAGGCCCAGATGGAGGGTCTGTAATATACCCATGCTGAATGAGCTCAAGCAAGGGGTTGTTATGCAGCCGATGTTACAAAACAAAATACATTTGTTACATGCCATCATGCTAATGATGACATGCAAACTACTTAAAAGTTCACAGCAGCTGTTTGTGTACATGAATTAACAGTTTTAATGGAAGAAACTAATTATCTTATTGTTAGATAGAATACAAATGATTATACAACGAACATCACCACGAGAGCTTCCCAATCTGTAAACTTTATATATATATATATATATATATATATATATATATATATATATATATATATATGATCTTTTGTATTGCAATGTAATATACACTTATTGCAACAATATAACTGAAATATAAAAGCCCAAAAATAAGCCCAACTTACTTTTATATGCATATGTGTGNACACACATATATACACACAAAAAATCAGTTGGGGGGATTGTTAGGATAGCAATAATGCTTAAGATTTACTTTTACTGTAAATATAATTTTTTGTGTTAATATTTTTCCATCTGCACACTAACCCTCCAGTACACACTAACCCTTTGTATTTCTGTGCCAGAGAAAAAATACAAAGAAAAACCAAGCGAGCAAAATAACGCGACCCGCGGCTACAGAAACATAGCAGCGACTACAGAAAAATATAAGCCTAATTCCGCTTCTTATAAGCAGAAATGGCATCTATGAGTCCTTCTACAGTATTTATGGAAAACCAGATTGCAGTAGCAGCCAGATTGACAGCCTATAGGAACAAGGGGCAGGCCAATTATTGACCTTCTATTTAAGGATCAACGCATCAGAATATCCTGTTTGTTTTCCTGCTCTGTCTGGTTGTTTAGTCCTGCTTTTCATTTATCTTAATTATTGAGTGCCCTCTCCTGGTTTCCTTATCAGTTTCCCATTGTTCTTCCCTCCATACCTTCTTCCCTCCTTCCATTTTTTCTGTGTGCTTCAGTATATTACCTGCTCATACTGGGTCTCAGGGTCATCTCCCTGCAGTATTCTGTTTGTGTACTTAAGTATATCAACTGCTCTCAGGGTTTACCACTTCCCTGCATCATTCTCAGTCTGTGTGTATTTTAACTGGTCACACTGTATATCATGGTTTAGCTCATTCAGCCTGTGTGCAGGAGTATATCCCCCACTCGCTTTGTGTCTCTGTACTGGATCTGAACTTATGGGTGTAAAGTTACAAGTAGGCAAAACCATGTCGAATTGCAGAGGGGATAAAATGAATGATATTGTTTGTATACAGGGAGAATTTTTTTTTTCATTTTGCACACAGATACTGACCAGTGTTACTGTTACACTGGTTTTAGACTTCTGCATCTTATTCCCCTGTT
Source organism: Platyplectrum ornatum (assembly GCA_016617825.1). Classification (NCBI taxonomy): domain Eukaryota; kingdom Metazoa; phylum Chordata; class Amphibia; order Anura; family Limnodynastidae; genus Platyplectrum; species Platyplectrum ornatum. The sequence continues at coordinate 7,565 of JABWIB010000423.1, forward strand.
CCACATTGGTTGTTCAGAGGTGGTCACAACCTGCCATTGGCCTGCCACCATGTCTATCACAACAATTAGTGGCCCTGTTGAAAGCCTGGGCAGTTGTTAGACTACATAAAGTATAGAGTATAGAGATTGTAGTTTCATCAATGACAGAATACTAAAGAACAATTTACAATGACGCAGATCTTTCAAATTATTAATTCTCCCATAATGTAATCCCCACATAAACCATTAGATAGACACTTTTATTGTAAAACATCAATGATATAGCTATACTATACAAAGAACCTAGTGATCTGTAGCTTACATTAATCCGTGCTTAAAAAATTGCCTCCTGGTGGAAGACATACTGTCTGCTCTGATGCAGCTAATGCTGAAATATATATTTATTATATATAATCACAGGGCTTGCTTTTTATTATTATTATTATTGTTGTTGTTATTTATTAAGAGTTATCATTATAGGCATAAATTGTGTGTAGATATAAATCATGGAAATGACATAAACGCAATATTTGAAATGTGTGCTACAAATTAGGTGCTACAGTCTTACTATGAATAAAGATCGATCCCTATCTCAATATTTAATGTATATTTTTAAACATTGGAATTGACCAAATGTAGAGTGTTCCCTCTGACAATAAACATTAATGTGAGTATGGTCATTTAGATTGCCACTTACTTGTTGAATCTCATTCTACTAATCTTACATGAGATGACAGTTTAACAGATGAAACAGAAGTAAAGGATTCAAGACGGATCAACCACTTTAAAAAGAATTAATGTTAAGAGGATTTATCTGTTTTCAGAGAACAAAGAGTTCTCAAGGGTTAAGGAGATATCCATTTCTAATTTTGTCTCACTTATTGTCTTTGCGTTGCCGATGACGACAGAGATCATCTAAATTATATTCATCCGCCTGAAACAATATGTAAAATATAAATTTGTACCTTTTGAAAATACTGTGACATTAAATAAATTGAAAATCAGGACAATATGTAGGCGGTTACATTTCGCCACAACAAAATAATGTAATCGCTAGTCGGTATAATGCAATTGCTAGTCGTAACCAATTGCAATTAAAATGTGTTCGTAGGTAATTCAGAATAATTGTGATGAATTTTGTTTTTATCTGTTAATGTCTCACAAAGGTTCTTAAGATGACATTATACATCTTGTTTTAAATTCTGTTTATTAACAGACACCAAACATGAGTAACAGTAAAAAATAACAGTACAGGGCAACCACACGGCCCATTATACATCTTGTCATTCTTGTTCATAGCATTTCATTTCATCTCCTATTCATAGTACATGTGTGCTTAGATTTAGTGTCACAATGTAAATAAAATCAACTTTACACACACATTTTCTCGTAAGTCTAAATAAACAGAATTGCTATGAGGGAGGAGTATGTAGGGCACAGTAGTGATGTGTATTTTGCATTTATCCTGCAGTTATTATAACCAAAAACACTGTTTCACAAAGGATGTAGAAAAGCAGGTACAGAGTGTATTCTAGGAATGGATGGAAATGTGAAGAAAAGGGGTAAGTGGTGTTAGAGGGAATGTCAAAGATTGCGATGTATGTGGTTGTGAGAGGTAACTTATTGTTGTGTGTATATTGTGTTATATTATATTATGGGTTGTTTAATTAAGTTGAGATAATAAGCAAGAATGAGTGGTATACAAGGAGAAGATGTTATAAAGTGATGGAAAAATGGCATACTATAAAGTCATGTGGGCGACTTCCAGTAGGGGGGTGACTGCCCACAATTTATCCAACATTAAGGGTATTACAGATTGTCATTCTAATATCATACATTTCATGTTTAACCCGCCAAAGTATGATTTGCTAGTTCCTCATCTGACTTCTAAACCCCTTACCGTTACAGTATGACCATTATCACATAGAACATAGGGTATTTTAGCATAACATTGGAGCTGCCAGGTGTTAAGGGCAGAGGTGTTCAGTTACCGCCAGGTGAGAAATCTTGGATTAGGGCACTACTAATGTAATAGGAAGTAATCAGCAGCATCAGTAACAAAATCAGCATGCTTGGAAATTGCGTGAAACATGATAAAATAGTATAACTTATAATGACAACCTACTTATAAGTTGCGGTGCCCATACATGCCTGTGATTTTTGTACATATACAAGATATTTGTATATACTAAGGGAAGGGTGGACAGTTCAGAAGGCATTGGGATGAGGGGGAGAGGGTAGAGAGATTAGGAGGAGTGGTAGGCCAGTCTGAAGAAGTGGGTTTTGAGTGAGTTTAAAAATGTTTTTATACCCTTTGTACAATGCATAGTTTAGAGATTAAATGCAAATGTGCAACAATAACATAGGTCCAGTTCCAGACCTCTTCCGTGGCAGAAGAAGGATATTACCCTTTCACACAAAGGGTCACGATAGCTAAAAATATTTATGTAAATGGCCACAATGCAGAAGTTAGGATTGTGCATAAAGGCCAAACCAAACCCTTACAGTAAGATTACCATACATCCTTCATTTCCATTTCTTGCCCTATCCCCCATGCCATCGGAAAATGTTCCATTACAAAATGCTATCAGATTTAGTTCCATAATGGAAATGCATGCACAGTCTCAAAAAAGCATATGTATTCCCCTCTCTGCAAGATTTTCCTCATTCTCACAGATAAAAATAAGTGGATGGGGCTACATCCAGCAAAAAGTTGGAGAAATCTTCTATTGAAAATATGGAGTATTTCCTCCTGTAAGTCTGGATTCAGATTTTGGCCTGCTTCTCAACTTCCACACACACACTCATACGCAAGTTGGGGAAAAGTGACCTGACACGAAGTGCAAGGCCCTCTCCCCCCCATCCATTCTGTCTGTTACCACCCAATCATGTATTACTGATTTTTAACATTTTAAAGCACCATGGAATCTGATTTATAAAAACCTGTTAATAAATGATAAAAGAATAAACAAATAATGGAGTAAGTTATAAAGGATAAGAAGTGCTATTCTCAGGCAAAACTCAAGATAATTCAATATATTTTTGTGGTATAATCTAAATGCAGCCTATACATCCTAGTTCCATATATTTAGCATTAGTCTTTTTGATGAAAATATACATCATACAAAGACCATGGAAGAAATATTGTATTTCCCATGTAATGAGACCACCCAACTAGGATTGATTTCTGTTGTGTATGCCAAGAAAAATACTTGTCTAACTCTTCATGTATTTATTTCTCTTATTAAAAGCAGTGGAAAGACTGTAAAAAATATATCCCACTCTGCTATAAAATGAAAAACTGCCTAAAAGTATAATTGTAAAACATATCATTATTTTTATTACAGTTAAACTATTTAGTGACTTTTCAATTTGTTATTGAGCTGTCAGCAAGTACTGGGAGTACCCAGATCTCCCCAGTGCAGTCAGACTGTCTTGCAGTTTTTTGCATGGTTATTTTTTTTTGCATGGTTTATTATAACTGATTATAAACTACTTTTATCAAGATATAGGGAAGCATATACAGTAACTGTCAATTACATGTCATCATAGGCCTGTGATAGCATACAACAATGATCACTCAAGTATAACAACAAGTGGAGAATAGGAGAATAGGGTAAAAGTTCCACTGTAATAATGGACCGTATCCAGTGGTGGGATTCAAATAAATTAACAACAGGTTCTACGTCCCACGGGTCTACTTAAGCCCCACCCTGATTTCACCAAATCCCACCCCTTTTCCAGTGGAAATCCGGCCAAAATTGAATTGTTTTAGAAAAAACCATAATGCCAACCTCAATGTATCCCCCTGCATTGTGCATGGTGTATCACCTTGTATTGTCCATGGTGTATCCACTGTATTAGGTTTCATTAAATCAAGCCAACACATCTCTGCCCATTAACAAGCGGTTCTAAGAACTGATACCTATATTAGGAATAGGTTCTACAGAACCTGTTAGAACTGGCTGAATCCCACCACTGACCGTATCCAAACTTACAAGAATTGAACATTTTCTGCTGTTACACAAGTACGCAAAATAGTTGCAACCCAAGCACAGTAGTATCAGAAGGATACAAGCCAATTGTTTTTTATTCCAATCACCCTTCGTAAACAATGTGTGATTTTGTTTTACGCATCCTTGGTTTGCCTGTACCATACATTATAATATCTTTTGTGGCATAAGATATTGAATAGGATATAACCGATAACATTCAGAATAACATTTGAAATTTGTGGATAAGTGTAATCTTTTGCATCATGTTGCCAATTTAGCAGGCTTGGAAGTTAAAATTATGACAAAATATAATAAAAACACTATGCACTCAGAGGTATGAATCAGTCTCAGTGTTCTCTAGTCTTTTGGAATTTATCCTCAGTAAGTAGCTCTGGATAAAGACAGTCAGAATAGTACTCAATAGCCTACCAGAGAGCTATCTTGGGTTGTACAAAAAGCATAGAAATTAGTATTAGAGGGGTGGTGTCAAGGCTGGAATCCTGTCATTGTAGGCACTAGAATCCATTAAAACATACAGCTGTCTGATTCTACTCATGTATTCATAGACATGCCCGATTGAATTGTGCTCATAGCCTCTGCAAATTGCATAAGGAAATAATGTGTTTTCTTTCTAATGGCTCTTAGAATGGATAAACAATTACCAAAATACAAATAATCACGCTGCTCCACTGCGCTGTGTACGGATTCCTGACAAATGTCCCAAATATTATTCTGCTTAAAAGAGAGAAGTCACCTTGGCAATATTCATAAATATGATCCTAAAAAGCAAACAGAAACCTTATGGTGCAGTACATCTCCATATCTGACATAAGAAACTTGAGACAATTTATATGGTAATAATTTTTTAATGCTGCCTGAGGCTGCCCAGACACTTCGGCTCGGGTGGCGTTGCTTCCCTTCCGAGGGCTCATCTCCTTGTCTTCTTCCCATTGGCCACTGATGAGCATATTAAACCTGTGCCTCTTCCCTCCAGTGCGGGTTATAGTTTTTTTCTGTATTTCTGCCCTCGGTTCTGGCTTTCCTGAGCCTGCCCTGTGCTGCACAGCCTTCCAGTTCCTTCTTGCTCTCCAGCCTTCTCCGTGCTAACCTCCTACCTCTTTGCTCCCTTTCTGTTACCTGCCTCTCAGGTCTCCACCTCCAATCTCCTTATCTCTCCCTTCAGTCCCTCTCTCTCCTTACCTGCCCTCATTCTGGTCATCTACCCTTCTCTCTACTTTTCCCTCCATCTCTCTCTCTCTCTCTCTCAACCTCTCTCTCTCTCTCTCTCTACCTTATTTCTCTATATCTCTCTCTCCCTCTCTCTCTCCCTCTCTCTCTCCCTCTCTCTCTACCTTTCCTCTCTCTCTCTCTCTACCATTCTTCTCTCACTCTCTCCCTATGTTTCTCACACTCTCTCTAACTTTCTCTCACTCCCTCTCTACCTTTCTCCCTCTCTCTTTCTCTCATCTGTGTTCCTTGTCAGTTAGTCCTGTTGGCCTGTGCCTTCCGTTTCCTTGTTCGGGTTCTTTGTTTAGTGTCAGTCTGTCTCATGAGTCTGTGCCCAGTGTCTCTTGTCTAGGCTTCTGGTGCCTCCCTGGTGGATTAGACTGGGACCGTGACCTGCTGTCGCCAAGCCATTGCAAATCCATCCTCACCATTAGAGGCTCTGATGAACACTCGCGGTGGCATATACTCAGCACTGGCGGTGTCATAGACTCAGCACCCAGGACCACCGTACTCCCTGTCCCCCATAACAAGCTGAAATGGTTTTAGTGCGCCATGTTGCATTTGAAAATCCCCGGTTGTATAGGTGGAGTAAAATCCCCTAACAAGTAATACAATATTGTAAAATACACCCCTCAAGGAACTCATATACAGATATAGTGAGCAGTCTGACCCCACTGATGTTTTGTAGCGTGAACATTTTTCCCGTCAGGGTGGGCAGGGATTAACCTTTAATAACATATAATTTTTTTTTTTTTTACATTTTTTTATTCAGTTAAGTCATAATACTCACGACATAGTACTCATGGCAGTTACTATGTGGGCCATCATGAATGAAACTAATGAATGAAACAATTTTTAATTCTGTAAATATTCACATTAGATTCATTCACAAAAGCTGAACATAGTAACTGCCTTGAATACTATGCCCACTTTTGATGAATAAAAAAATAAAAAAAGTTTAAAAAAAAAATAAAAACCCACACGGACAAAACAGTATTAACTTTTTTAATATGAATTTTTACAATTATTTTTTAATTATTATTTTATTATTATTTTTATAGTTTTTTTATTTAATTTGTTTTTTTTACATTTTTACACACATCTGGTGCTTATTTATTCACAAACAGGCTATAAGTAGCTGATCTGTCAGTCTCCACACTAAAGCAGCTGCGATCGGCTAGTCAGAAGTACGCCTTGGAGCGGGAAGGGGTTAAGGCATATTGCCAAGGTGACTTCCCTCTTTTCTATAAACAATTGAATTGGCCTGTTATGTTACACTAACTTTAATTTTACTTTTCTTCATAAGCAATCAATACTGTTGCCTTATAAAAGAAATTTACATGTGGTTAGATTGTGATTTTTTTGGCTGTTTTATAGAACAACTTTGTGCAGCTCACCCACCAATGACTGGATTCTTTGGAACTGTTTCATTAATCTTCGCTACCTGCATGGACACATTTCAGTGGCAACTATACTGTATGTAGGGACCTCAACCATCACATCACATGCAGCCATATCCATCCAGCTTTCTGACAGACTGGGGATTGTGTTAGACTCAGCGCCTAAAAGAATAATAGTGTCAGTCTTCGTGACTATGTGTTTTGCCACCCAGGTTATTTATTTAATTTATTATCACGTTTTTATAAAGTGCCATCATATTACATAACACGTTTCTATTTTAAACAGTCATTCACATAAGTCACTGCCCAATCTTGCAATATTAATCAGCATTATGACAGTTTCAAGGGAAAGTGGAGACAGCAATTAAAGACGCATATTACATAATCAAAACCCACTTCATGTTGGAGGGTAATCTTCTCTTCATGAGCACTGCCCAAAATTTTATGACTTCCCAAATACCTTAAGACATTTCATCTGTTAAAATGTAACAGATAAAATATAATTTGGTTGATACATAATTTTTGCTTACAGTACATTACAGTAAATGTACTCATATACTCCAGTGTTAGGAGAACTGCAGGAAAAAGAAATTCTTTATTGAACTTCACTCCTCTTTTGGGGAAATAAAAACTGATAAAAGAAACATTACACCTACAGGTATTCTCAACAATGTATAAAGGGATAAAGATTTCTTCAGTCGTTCTTTGAATGCCTGCTCCATCCTACGTGTCTGGTCAGCATTTCTTTAGAATTCCAGTAATGTGCTGCTGTTTCATAACTTTCAGCCCATGTAATGTCCTTTCTCAGTATTGTACTATGGTTAAAAGTCAGGTATGAGTTCATTGGGTATCAACTCTGTGTCCTTAAACGGTATAAGAGCAATTTACAAATAGTAATTTAAAAGGTCGGATTAGGACACTTCCTTGAACTATTTGATTGATTTTGATAAAAATGTCACAATCCCTGACTCTACATCAATGTTTCATATTATGCAAAATATTGCACATGGCTAACATAGAGTAGTGTATACACATTACATGATAAGTGTATATAAGTGCACCCATTTAATGAATACCACAACCTTAAATACAGGTGAATATAATACATAATTCTGAATATAGCAATATGCATGTAGGGCCAGCGCGCCCATTAGGCAAAGTCAGGCTGTCGCCTAGGGCGGCTGGCCGGGTGGGCGGCAGCGAGGCAGGGGAAAAAAATAATTAAAAACCGGGAGGATGGATGGGACCACTCCGCCGCCCTCCACGGTTGTTTTGAAGAGGCGTGATGGCGTCACGCCACACATCATTCACTTGCAGGGGGCGCAGTGCTAGGTCTACCTAGGGCGTCCGCAGACCTAGTGCCGGCCCTTTATGCATGGTTTACATATTGTAATAATTCATTTAGCATATTAGTAGTGTTCCTCTTATTTACTTATGTAGATGAAATTCCATAGAGAATGCTGATCTATAAACCAATAAGACTTAACTCTATTCTTCATTTGTTTTGCAGAATGTAATTAAATTCATCTAACTATGTGTGCTTTCTCTAATCCCAGTGTAATACAGAGCATCAATGAAAATAAACTATTGAATATGAAATAATAAGTGTATTGTGATATTTAATGTTTTATTACCAAATATTTTTATGTTTTATCCAAAAAGTTTGTTGTTGAGTTTTTGGGGGTTTTGTGTCAGTTTTCTTTTCAATCAGACAATCAGTTATGATCTTGGGAGAGATTGAGTTTTGTAGTCACCAAAGTCTATGTGCAATGATGTAGCAAGACACGCATACATCTGTGACAAATGCTGAGTGCTAATTATCCTGCCAACACTGAATGGCCTTTAAGAAACTGCACGGCAAAGATTGCTGAATTTGGATTGAGACATTTCACACTGTCACACTGCACTTGATCCAGAGTTTTTGCACAATTAAGCCAAAACAAGCTTCTGAAAATGTGTATTCCCTATCCAGAGTTCTATAAAGAATTAAAAGACTGCACCAGGCTGGATGACTCACTCCAAACCAAATATAATATAATAATGATCTAAAGTATTCAGTAGAGGTAAAGTATTTCTTTCTGGCCAGTGAATTACCTATGTAGCTACAATAAATTATTATTATAATATTAATAGTGTGTTTTTAATCTTATTTAAAATCAATATTTTATGGGGTGCTGTGATGAATTAAAAAATGAAAATTATAGTAGTTTAAAATACTTGTATTAAATGACTCCACTGATTTATATAATCTGCTCCCAGGAGCTACAAATGGTATTTGTAAAAGACTGCACCACAGCCTCTGCTCAATATGCAGAGATAGCTGCAGGGAGGCAGAGACTCCCTCCTGCATGCCGGAGTCCTGCTTTTCCCCTAGTGATAATTACAGTATAATGTTAACTTACAAAGTTACATTCTGCAGTCTAGAATCTGATAATGTATTTAGAAAGGGTGCTCTGCTAGTAGGTGGCAGTGGTCAGTGCTGTTTCAAGAGTGTATGG
>JABWIB010000423.1:43147-86745 GCA_016617825.1 Platyplectrum ornatum
AATAAAGTATTCTCCCTGCATGCACACACTGACATTCATTTTACCTCCCCTGCAATTCAACATGGTTTTACCCATGAGAGTGTAAGTCATGAGAGTGAAAAGCTGAATCCAGCCCTTAGTGAATACACATTTGTGAAAATTGTCACCAATATCGTCAGCGACTGACGTTTTATGTAAATCGTTATTTAGTGAATTCCCCCCCAGATGTTCTACACAGCTCTGTTACAGCCTGATTGAAATGGGCCCATTATCAGCCATCCAGCTATTAGGAGATGACTGCCTATTCTCTGAAATCAGCCTGTTGCCCTCTCCACTAATGTGTTTCAATTGATCAGAGTCTTTTAAAAATGCTTTAATTAGTTGAAGAAATGACATGTACATGTAAGCGAATCTAGTATTCTGTGTAGTTAAAAAACTACTACAGATCATAATATATCAGACAAGTCATTATCTATCACATTGGACCAAATCCAGACCAATGTAACTTTTGTGTTCAGAGCTCTGTGTGCATGGACATTAAAATGTGAATGCATACATTAGGTTTTCCGCACCCAGTACTTGAATTTTGAAACACTGGATAGTATGTAAGGGCTGAAATCCCTTACTGTACTATTTAAATACATTACCCCATAATTGAATAATAGGGGCAGTCTGTATGATGCAGGAAAGGTAAGGTTTGACACTTATAAAGAAAATAGTGCAATGGAAGTCATGCTAAGGGCTCTATTTACTAATATTATCACTGGGGCGATAATACATTCATCCAGGCTCACAGCACCTGCTGCGAGCCTGACAACATCGCCCCCAGAATTTACAAAAACTCACCTCTCCAGAGAGGTCCCTCACTGAGCCGCAGAATCAGCAATGACATTGTAGTGCCTCCCAGCATTGGTATACTGCACCTGCGCCAGACGCCGGGAACATCGCTGTCTGCAGGAATCCCGCAGACCATCTGTAAATTGAGTAAACTTCTGTTTTTTATTGTTATTTTTTAACTTTTTTGACCTTTTGCAGTGTCCCTGCAGTCTCCCCATATGTCCCCTTCCTTTTTCCTCCTTCTATTAGAAGGAGGAAAAGGGAGGTCTATGGGGAGACTGCAGGGACACAGCAGTTATCGCTGTCTTCAGACGGTAATTTTCCCCTCAGAGCGGTGTGTTAGTTACCTCTCCGAGGGTTTGTAAAACGGACGAAAACTAACTTTATCATATGAAATTCATAGTTAGTGTTAGTAAAGAGTTAGTAAATGGAGCCATCAGTATCACATAATTAATGGCTATTAGCCTTACCACTACTATGTAGTTCTTTTATTTGCTTGATTGTAATGAAATAATAGCAATAGTAGAATATATTATTGATACTACAAAAATTGGTTTTGTCTTGACATAATTTGTCCTTTGTCGCCCATTCCCATTCATTTTATACTGATGTGTTCAAGGAAACTATGTTTCTAGTATTGTGCCCTTGTTATTTCTTGTGTGGACTTCTGCAACCTTGATTTTCCTAGTACTCAACTAACTTCCCTTTACTTTTTTTTATATAATTCTTCTCAATGCTCCACGTAAGCCCCAACACCAATCACCCTCAGTCACTCAGCCTCTCCTTAATTTTTAGACCATGTCCCAGTATACACTCCATCTCACCCTCTCTGCTTCTCATCTAATTGTCTCATTGCCTCTTCCCACATCACCTCATCTCACCCTAAGATGCAAGACTTCTCCCCTGCTGCTCCACTCACCTAGAACTCTCTCATCCACTCTGTCCTACAGCTTGTTGTCCTACACTGTCGATACCAAAATCCTCTTGTACTTTTGATGGGCACTGTACAGTGCTGTGGATGCTGTGAGACACCTTATAAATAAAGCATAATATTAATAAGATATAATTCATTTTTGTTGTTCCCCCCATATCCCATTACCTGTATATGTATCCTGTAAAATAAACATTTTACATATAAACGAAAGAAAAAAACTAAACCCATCTTTTAATTTACATATGAAATATTCTTCTGTATTGTTTTGTCTCCTCCACAGCAGGCTGCCTTTCTCTCTAGTAAGTATGATTCTAAAGCGATCGGTGTATTGGGAGATGCAGGCTTACCTGCTGCAGATCTATACCACCAATTCAGCCATATGGGGGTATATTTACTACAGGGTGAGATTGCAGTGAGAATGGAAAGTGGGGATGTTGCCCATGGCAATCAATCAGATTCAAGTTCTTAGTTTCATTTTACACACTAGAGAATGTAAACTTGAATCTGATTGGCTGCTATGGGCAACATTCTCACTTTTCAATCTCACTGCAATCTCACCGCTTAGTAAATATACCCCACAGATTTACAACGCGCCACTGCTCTTTACATTTTTGGGGGGGTTGTTCATTTACCTTAAAGGTCTTTAAAAATTGTAATGAATTATTGTGCATGATTGTTGCTGAGAGATTATACCATGTCCCTTTTAATTATAAGATTATCCTGACTGAATTGGTGAAATGTCAGAGTAGACAACTAGCAGTCTTAAATGTATACACTACCCCAGTGGGCCCCCAGAGGTACAGGACTGTAATGTCGCTGATTATTAATTATAAGGACTGCTTGTTTAATACATTTCAAAGGTTAGAAGTTTCCCATGGTTTGGACATAATAACTGAGGATGTCTATGTGTCCATGTGTCTTTCATAAGGATGACTATGTGTCCATGTGTCTTTCATTTTTTGTATACTCTGTATATAGTGAAACTGAAATAACCATTTCACTTAATCAGCTGTTTTGCTGCTGTCTTGATGCACATGATACACTTTCATCATAAAATTGTGATTCATGGGGACTTCTCTCCTCAACCCGCTCATAATGGCGTGATGCTGTACAGTAATATCCTGCTACTTATATTCCTTTCTAAAAATGCAATATGGAAGCTGGATTATATGCGCTAAGGTTATTGTTAAAAATGTATAACGTTGGTTACTGGCTGATTTATTGAACCCCTGATGAAAAAAATAAATAATACATTTTTTCTACATTTGCCTTTCAATGTCTGACACTGGGAAATGAAACTTGCAAATACGGCAGTTTACAGTTTTTCTTTTGGCTGAAGACTGTTGGTTGTACAGCTGTATAAACAAGGCTGGAAACCTCAAAATATAAATTAGCTGAAAAGTACAAACATTCTTAAACTACTGAGGAAAGGTCATAGTTTCCATACATTCTGTTTCTCGTAAGAGACAAACCTGTAACGCTTGGCAGGTATTGTGAAGCACATATACCAAATCACCAAGACTTGTAATAAAGTATTTATAGGCAGAACTATAGTTAATTTGACAAATGTTATCCAACTTGGTAGAGTATACAATTTCCCTTATTTCATGGAAAATTCGAAGAACTCCTTCACTCCTTCAGTTATTATTTAGCAATTGCAATCTAAATAGCTGCAAGTGGTGGATTAAACAATACATAACATCATGAACAGTGATTAGGATGTTGCATTATTTTTCTGCATGCTATAATGCTTTTCCTTTTTGTTTACACTACAATTAATCAATTGTATTAACATGCACAGTAATTAATGATCCAGACCTCTATACGCTGTCCTGAACACTACCTTAAAGTTCCTGCACTGATCTGTTTCTGTACAATATCATGTGTATGTCACAAAACATCTGGGACAGGAGGTGGGGTTTGGGCAGAGGAAAGTGCAGAGGCAAATGCAGGGGGGTTTCTGGTTACACATATTAAATATTAAATATCTATCTGTATTGTATGTTCCTTCACAGTATACAAACAGACCCAATATGTACTTAGGGGCGGGCTGGCATGGGTTCCAGGGTGCCAGGTGGCACCCGGGCGGCCACACCATTGGCGGTTCAGGGCCGCACATGCGGATCTACTGATAGGCCGCCCATTCATTGGTGGTTCAGTGGGGCTGCTGGCCGCATCGGCTTCCTGTATATATATATATATATATATATATATATATATTTTATATATATTTATGCACCGTTACTTATGGGCCACTGCTGTGGGCTTGCCCCCCCAGGCCAAAATTTGCCAGCCTGCCCCTGTATGTACTTTTTATAGTGTGTCTACTCCCCTATATCATGGGATTGGGAATGGTGCACTATATAAAATACATATAAAGGGGGTAAGGGTATATTACATATTGTAATATATGCGGGATGTATTAATGGTTTGGAGATTACACTATAAAAAAAACAGTATGACTACTATAGACCCATATGTCCACTGACACCTAATATACCCAATATATACTTTATATCGTGCAACATCTCCACAACACCATATATGCTTTAGAAACCGCCTTCCAAAATCCTACCTTTGCCACTGATATTTATATGAATGAATAAATATATATATATATATATATATATATATATATATATTTGTGTGTATGTGTGTACATGTTACTACATAAAAGTACAAAATACCAAAATAAAAGAATAAAAGCCCTGTATATACTGTGTGTATATAAATATTTGAAACTCCCCTTCCAAAAACCAAAGTTTGCCCCCGCAGGGCTTATTTGTCCCTGTTTCAACCTGTCAAATGTTGATACGTATGAAAGAAGGCTAGCTTCCTCTTCTTGTCTATTCACCGACATGGGAGATAATATGAGTATGACGTGTATGTGACTTGATAGTACCAATGACACCCTCATGAGCTGGGCATACATCAGTGCTATTGCCGATCAATGCATGCTAACACACTATAGAGCATCAATTAGCAAGGCTTATTAGAAATGGGACTTATAAATACAATTCACATTTTTGGAAAGATGGCAGCAAGGCCCAGAAGGGTTTCCTTATAGATCTCAGAACAGCACTAGCTTAGTTGCCATAGGAACTGAAAGCTGTTCTAACAAGGCTGCTGTAAGGATCAATAGAAGTTAATATAGAGGCGTTAATCAAACCTATTGTAGTCTTCAGCCTGCATGCTGACCATGGCTCTTTATTTCTTGCCTGCTGTGTTTTCAAGTAAAATGTCATGAATTTAAATGCATATGAGGCTAAATATGAGTTGATTCATTTCTGTAGCCTATACACAGATGTTGCCCTTGTAAGTGTCCTGAACAAACCGCCGCTGAGAATACAGATGTGGAAACCACTATAGACGCACTGTGTGCCAGAATCATACATACAGAATGAACACACAGAAAGTCAGGGCTTTCACATGTGCAAATCAAAGCTTTGTAACATATTGAACATTATCTGATCAAAATGATTGTGTCTCTTTGATGCTAAAAATAAAATGTTCAGTCCAGGACAGACCATGCAATGTCTTATTATATGGGGAAAATTAAGGGTTGAAATTAGTGCAATATTACATTTATTTTATCTTCTGAGCAGGAGAGAACGCACTCCACCTGGCGATTGATCCATTTATACATGTCAGACATGACATGTCCACACGTCTACCACCCTGTACCTGAGAAAAGGCTGCTGTTCCATGCATGCTGAGAACATGAAGATGTCTATTCTGCAGCAGTCTTAGTATTTGTGAGGGAGTGGGGAGGAGAAGCATTACCAACCCATTTGCATTATATTTGCACATTCTTCACCAATTAATATTTTTGTTGCTTAAACCGGATTCAACATGTTCAGCTATCTGAGTGAGCGAGTACACATGTGTATGATAATATAAGCGAGTGGATATTGGTTTTCTTTCTGGTTTCGTATATTATCTAACCTTTTTACCTTTCTATTCATTTTCTTCAATGATTTAGAGCTTCATATAAATACTGGCCATACACTATAAGATAAATTGTTCCAATCTAAAGATTTTCCATGAGTGGGCAAAACCATGTTGAATTGCAGGGGAGGCAAATTGAACTAATTGCAATCAGTATTACAGGTGAGAGATGATGTTTCCAGTACAAGTGTAATAACAGTGTAACAGTAACGCTGGTCAGTATCTGTGTGCAACATGCAACAATAAAGTATTCTCCCTGCATGCAAACACTAACATTCATTTTACCCCCCTGCAATTCAACATGGTTTTGCCCACTCTTGACAAATCTTTTGATTTCGATTGTATACCCAGCTTTATACATACAAAACAGGGTTTTTAATTGTTTGTGAATATTGTCATGGAGTAGGAGAAAGGTAATAAAAACTGAATGGTCAGTTTCCACCTCTAGTGCATATATAGAAAATAATTTCTCTGGGACTGTATCCAAGCAGACAGACATGTGACTGATGCATTACTGTAAGTTTATTTCAAGGGTTATTTCCAATGGCCAGCTCTGACAGCTTTAATAAGCAAATCTTATAAACCAGACACCACATTATTTTCCCCAACACAAACGTGACATCGGCTAAAGCAATAAAACTGTGCAGTAAGCAACTTTACTGTAAGGTTGAACAATGTGCACGGCCACAGCTGCACGTCATTCCAATTTCACTCACGCATATTAATATGATGTTAAATTAGATTTAACTATTGAGCAATGAAAGTATTCCATGTTGCCAGAACATAATACTGCATGCTCTATGTATATAAGCCTGATATGAGATTATATGGAAAGTAGCCCAAAAAAATGTTGTTGTGATTGGAAGTTAATAACAGATGCTTGGTTCTAAGCACGGTTCATGAGCAGGACATTTGTGTATATAATAAATTATGTGTAACCTAGTTCCAGATGTACTGGGGAAATTCATTGTTGCCTTTCTAGTTTCTTTTCTTTAGTTACTTTTCTTTAGTTGGGCAGACATGTGCACACATCCATGTGAAAATTTGAATGATATATGTATTATATATATTGTGATCCCTATCTCTATCAAAATATATATATATATATATATATATATATATATATATATATATATAAAATCAATACTCTGCTAGCTGGAATTTACATACCTATTTCCTCCACGTGGACCCTCCTCAGGTCTGACGCTCTAGGCGGCTGCCTAAGGTTGCCTAATGGTAACACTGGCCCTGTATTTATCCCAAGCATGCTTACACTGTGGTATTAGTGCACCACTTCTGATGGGAGGCTATTCCACTTATCAACTATCATTTCAGTGAAGTCATGCTTTCCCACAATTCCTCTGAACCTACCACCTTCCAGTTTATATGTGTGCCATCGCACTCTACCACAATTGTCCCTGAAGAAAGAATTTTGAATTAAACTGAAAGGTTGGCCTGAATGGGAGAGTGTTTCTTATGGAATTCCATGGTAGCAATGATATATATGAGGCATACATACAGAAACAATACCTTGAGCATCCACACTAGCATACTTCAAACTCTGATACATGAGGATTTCCAAGAATGAGTGGCAAATCTATAAGCAAAATTATATATATATATCCATATATATGATTGTCCCTGAAGAAAGTTTGTAATAAACTGAAATGTTGGACCAAGGACAGGCCCTGTTGCCGTTTGTGGAGTGCGCGTTGTTTGGAATACATATATATATATATATATATATATATATATATATATATATATATATATATATATATATGAAATGTTTCAAACTGGAACTCAAAGAATTAGTAATCCTTGCACACAGTGCACTCCACATTAAATGAGAAGGGGAGGCACACTTTCCACATACTACTCCATTCATAAAAATGATTTTCAGCGTAATCACTATTTAGAAATAGATACAGCTGACAATGAGATATTTTGTATGTATTTTGTGATAGGGACATTCGCACCTGCGTGGCAGCTCGTGTATATTACAGTGGAAGATTCATCTTTAACATATGTATTTGTCAATGTGTTAGATTAGTTGCTTTTAAAATATATGTACAAGTCTTGTTAAGACTCCATAAATACAAAAATAAATCGTGTGGTTGGTTTGCTAAATATTTAAAATATATGTAATGTTGTAAATTTGGGTAAATCAGTCGACAACATACATTATCCTTCATAGCCACCTCTCAGTAAGCCAGTTGTTTTGCACAGTAGTAGTATTGCCTTGTGTAGATTATATTGCACTATCTTGTCTGTCACTGTCTGAGGTTTTAGTATTCCAGTAACACCATCTCTATTTATCCATTTAGAGATTTTAATCAGTGAAATTATATACACTTTTCAGTTCTAGAAGACTGAGATATCATTTATATTGTACCAACAATGGGCACAATAAATGTACTAATTGAATCCAGACACACATAGAGAGATATGCATCAGGACAGATGGTGAATGGGGAACAAAACAAAACAATGTTAACTGATACTGAAAGCTCCCAGCAATGCACGAAACTTTCCGGAGAAGCAAAATGTACAAGACACATAAAAATAACTGGCTCTCATATTTGTCAATGTAATAATCTAAAACATAGCACAAACAGGAATAAATGGGGTTACAGCACTTCAACCAATTCTTTAGAAAAGGTAGATTTTAAAGGGTAGGTATAAGGAACAAATAAACGGAATATTATAGACGTGAACATTGTGAACCTGTGCACACGAACATCAGCAGTCCAGAATAGAGGAGACATTGAGTGAACAATGGGTTACACCAGGGTTAGGCAACCTGTGGCTCTCCAGGTGATGTCAAACTACAAGTCCCAGCATGCTTTAACTGCATAGACATAGTGTATATCTGACAAAACATGCTGGAGCCCTGGACAAGGAAACTTGTCTTTTTCATGTGCAGGTGAGACAGGCAGACAATACTTGCCAAGACTCCTTAAACAGATCGTTGTCTCCCTGACTCCCTGAAGTTTTGGCAATTTCCCTGATCCTGATTTAGTTCCATTAAAGATTATGAAGGTGTATCTTTTTCATACAGATCAACACGTACTGAAAGCCTAACAGATATCTGAGAAACATGACTTCAATAATGAGACAGAAGTGAAATATGCCATAGGCATAGACCGTATTGGTGACTACCTTGCTCTGACTCCTGTCTGTAAAGACAGTGAATTACATAAGACAAGCAGTAAGTTTAAATGGTGCAGCTTTGGTATGCTGTAAATACCTACTTGACTGCATGGTAGGTGATAAACAGTGCCAGCTGTTTCCTAGCTCTCTGCATGAGCTGGTAGAGTAGCAGGCAGTCAGTCAGGCCATGGTGTGTGAGGCAGAGGTTGGGAGGTAAAGCTGTGAATTCCTCAATTTTTTAGGAGGAATAATTGGGTCAGAATAGATCCACAAGTAGCCTGCAGCACATCTCACCCTCATGAATAGTGATAATCCCAATGACATTTAAGCCCAGATTAGACATGAGAGCCCATGGGCAAAAGCAAAAATACCTTGGGGGTAAGGCACCTCTAGCACCCCTAGCGGTGGGGGTGGGAAGGGGGTGACATGTAAAGATAATCGAATATGACCAATATTAGTGTCAAGTTTTTAGGGTTGTTGAGATGAATAATTAAACTCCCAATGCTGTTTAAGTCCAAGTTCAGTCCCCATCAGTATGGGGACGTAAGATAGGTGGGGAAATATAAGATGTCCAAAATTACAGACATTAGTGTCAAATCCATAGTTTTTGGGTTGCTGAGGTGAATATTGACACTCCCGATGCCATTCGATTTCAGCCCCCATCAGTATGGGGGGAAGAATAAAATGTCAAATCCATAATTTTCGGGTTGATATTCCCAATGACATTAAAGCCCAAGTTTAGTCTAGCGGGTTAGGGTCCCTGTTGGATTTCCTGCTGGTGTATGATGGACAGAACTTTGACACAGGGAACCTGTTATGGACCTGCCACTGGACAGATTTGGATGACATCACATAATTTAGATGGGACTGTCCAGATTCGTGGCCCTTAGAAGGGCAGGACTTAGGGAAAAGATTGTGTGGTTTCAATATACAAGGTCAATGGTAGGTACAGTTTTGCCAAATGAAACCCATTCAACGCCAGGTAAAAAAAGCAAGTGTATACATATATATGCTGCTACTACTTTGACAATAGAAGTCAAACCTCTGCATATACGGCTCTGACAAAGGCAGGGAAAAGACACTCTGTTCAGAGGTGAGTGTTACAGCTGCAGCCCCACAAAACTCTGGACCAGCTCCAAGGGACACACATTGAGAGTCATTGTTTACGCATGAGCACAATAAAAGTTATTTTCACCTTTTCATGTTGCTTTTGATATTATGTTGCTTTTAATCTGTATAACATAACAGTTATAGAGATTCAGCCGAGTTTATCACAGTGGATCAGTTCAGCATGTGTGTTACATGGAAACAGAACTGAACTTATCTCTGGTTACTCAAAAGTAACAGGATTACAAAAGGATTGTGGTGCCATTTTATAATGTTCCCAGCAACAAAAGCTGCCCTAGTTGTAGCTTTGAACTAGTTGGCCATAAGCAACACAATTATCTATGATAAACACCTGGGAAGACAACTGATAGGGTATATCAGATATACTTGATTTTCCCAATCAGTTGATAAGCTACATTATTGAGTGCTTTGTCTGTGTCCCTGTGTTCTGTGTCTGGGAACTGGTGCAGTCTCCATAACCTACAGGATAATCTTGCACAGGGAGCATCTGACTGATTTGCCCAATTAACATATATATGGATGCCTTTTTATCAGCTACTGAATTTATTGTTATTAACAATAGGTTTTGTGTTTCAGAAATTCTGACTGATACCTCATTCACATTGGCAGCCCGCAAACCCTGACGATCTGCTGGCCGGTCTGTTCATATTGCACAGTGTTGACCCGGGGTTTCCTGGGCAGGAGCTGGCTTTTCCAGCAACCCCTTCTTTTTAGCCAAGTCTAAGACCTGTCTAGAAAGAGTCGGGGTTACCATTCAGACTGCAGGTAAAGAGCTGGGCTATCATGAAAGCCCCAGCTTTTTGCCTGCAGTCTGAACGGGGTATAATAAGATGAGTATGATCTTATTATACTTTATTTTACCCCATTGGAGCTCTGGATGAGCTCCAATGCATAAAGTGCATAGAAATGATGGTTTGCTCAAACTATTTACACAGCCAATGCAACTTTTATACTGCAAACACCTATGCACAGGTGCAGATATAGATAATATTAGATAATTATATTTTATTTAGATATATTTCATGTATTGACACTGTTAAAGGTAAATGAATATTAATAATACAATGAATAATATTTTCACACTTTAAGAATGTAACACAATAAACACATTACTTACCAAGGATTCTATGCCTGGAATGGACAAAGATTATTTTATCGATACCGACACATATATACATGTATAGATACATTTATTTTAATATTTGAAATATTTATGTGCATTACAAACAATGTAAATGTAAAATTATCTACCAGTCTGCATATTACATAACAGTAGGAATTTATTTTGCAAACTCTCTTATTATAACATTGAATGACGTGATGGGTACATTTTACAGAACAATCTGTTGCTCTGTTCTACAGAAAATGATATCTTTCTGCTGCTTTCAGCCATGTATCTACATTCTGAAGTACAAAATGTTAGTGTTCTAATTCTTATTGGTTTGTGTAATTGCACTGTATTATATTCAGTTTTAGAAGGTCCCCATACTGTAAATTTAGATAATAAGACAGAACTTTATTACAATGTTACAGCTTCAAAGAGCTGGCAATGAATAAAAAGATTTATCTGCTCCTCTGGCCAAGTGCCCGAAGCAAACTTAAAAAGAGGTTCAATCGCTAACATTTGTCCAGCTACACAGTATTGTTGCCACTTTTTACTACATGGCAACCAGAAACATGTGAATACGTGTCAATAAGTTTAACTGTTCAGCTATCAATGTCTTATAAAAGGGAAATATAGAATAACTAAGTGCAGTATTGAGTGACTAGACTGTAAAAGTTCTATTAAAGCTGCAGCACATATATAGCACAAACTCACGTGTAGCACATTGAGTATGTTGAGATTGTTTCTGAAACTGTCTATGGATACATATGTTCCCACACATTCTTATTTAATTGCATAGCTAGCAATTGGAGAATGGGAACAAGTGTGGGGGCGCACATTATTTGAGTGGCAGTGCTGTTTAGACAGCATTACACATAGACTCTACCACCGTACAGCTTGTCGCACTGCGGAACACTCTCACTGCACAAAAGAACAACAATCTAATATAGGTATTTTCCTTCACATCATTTACATAGGCAGGCAGGTATCTTACTGTATGTAGAGAGCAAGGCATCTTCCTGTGTTCCTGTTTCATAATCATTATAATGTTCTCCTCCTATTAAATACAGTTACACAACATGGATTAATAAGTAGGCGTATAAAAGGCAGGTAAAGTCTTACATAGTAACAAAATATGCTGGTTACTACCTGTAAGCTACAATACAGAACCTGAACGTATTAATAGAGAAGTTACATTAGAACAAACATTGGCACTTTACAAAAAAGGAGATGTTTTATATTGGTCAAATTACTTTGTTTCTCCTGTTTAGCCAATAGGAATTTAAATTGGAATTTTCTACTGTTACAGGACATGGCATTTACTACTGGCCACCATGTAAGTGATCCCTGTACTGGACACCAGTTGTAACAGGGTTATATAGCTCCTGACTATTGCCCTGTTAACGTGTAATAGTTGCCATGGATTTGAGTTTAGCTTTTATCTATTGGTCACAGGATATTGCACACACTATTACAAGTCTGAATGAGTAGGACTCATATACACTAGTCAGCAATAATATGCTAATGTTCAATGCTCTTGGAAAGCCCGTTTTATACAGTAAAATATAATAACAGAAGGGTGTGCTCATACTGGTCCAAACCTCAATTAACCAATCGGTGTATTAGGAAAGAAATTTGATATAGACTCTTTGCTGTACAATGAAATAATCTGCATATCACAAGACCGACAGGAAGTTTAATTTGTTCCTTGATAAAGTTGTCTGGTTATATAAGTGTAAATACCCTAATAGCAATGCCTTATATTAATATGTCATAACATTCTGCCTCTGTGTGCTGCCAGCATATCTGAGCAACGTAACTGCATGGAGGCTGCTATAAGAACAGTATATGGACACTTACCATACAGCTTCTGTATGGTAAGTGTCCTGTTATATTATAGAAGCACAGGGCCATGCAGTTATGTTGGTCAAATTTTTTTTACTTTCTTTTGGGGGGGCACGCCAAGTGAACATATTTTTTTGCCCCCCTCCACTGAAAAAAGTTGTGGCACCCCTGCCACTGCCGCATGTGTGACCACAGTTACATCTCAAGTCGCTGTCTCTTTGGAGAAGTCACAGATATTTTTACTTCCCTTTACCTCAACTTATGATTTAAACCACACCAAGATAGTGTCCATGAGACACCGAAAGACATTTCATACTAGATGGTTTTTTGTTAGCAGTACGTTAGTCACAGACTTATGAACGTTTTACAATGAGGTGCACTCTGCTGTTTCATGCATAGTTTCAAGCATATGTCACTAATGTTTTAAATTGTGGCTATTGGTTCATTTAAGGATTTTGCAAACTGTGTTTTCAGAAAACTGAAGCATTGACGTTTTTTCTGCTCAGTGAGCAGGACTGTCATTAGATTGCATCACTTTTTCCATGACTTATCAGCATCTCTCCCTTTAAATCTCTTTTGTGATACAAGAGTTTGATCTTTGCAATGTGGTGCATACTTGTCTGATTTACAAGCCTTAATTAGGGATAAGCATGTTTAAATTTGTATTTAATTCTCATTTGTTTATTATTTTAAAATATTTCAGATTCAGCATTAGAGGAAATTATACTCTATTTTATTTAAATATGTCCCATTCTTTTCTGTCTTTACAATTCCATATTCAACCCATTGTATAACAAAGGGATATACAAGGGGACCATACATGATATTAATAAAGCATAATCTGTTCCTAGGTTTAAGGTATATACATTTATCAGCATTCTATAGTTTTCACTTACACCAAGCACTTTATTTTGCTGCTTATAAAAAACAGTTAATAAAATAATTAATTAATTAATTATTCCATATATGTCAGTTTCATAAAATATCTCACTAACTGCCATGAAATGTGTCTACATGATCTTCTTACTGAGACAAAAGCCCAGACACAGTTACTTTCAGTTCAAAAGTTTGTAATGAAATGTCGTTCTGGATTGGTTAAAAGATCAGGGGGTATATTTACTAAGCAGCGGGTTTTGAAATGTACTGCGTTGTGGCGTGTTTGATTGCGAGAGGGTCATTTCAGTGTTTACTAATGGTCGAGAGGATTAATTAACATGGTGAGATTGTATTTTACAATCTCACCCGAACAAACACGCTTTCAATGTTCGACATAGGTTGGCCAAAATTTATTTAGCAGCGACATTTAGTCTCGACCATATCTCACCCATGAGTTTCACAAATCTCGCTTATTCAAATAGAGGTGCCTTTTTACAAATGGATTTCAAATTCTACCTTGTTCTATACCTAATCTCGCCAGGGAATTTTACGCATTCTTGCTGCAAGAAGGCCAATCTCGCAGACAAATCTTCTCAACACACAGCAAGTTTAACTAAACTCTCTGAAACATGCTAGCGAGAGCCAAACATGTACAAAAAACACGCCACTTAGCAAATACTGTACACTTAAAACACTTACAAACACGCAGCAAACTCGCGTCGAGCCTCAGCAAGATTTTCAACCACTTAGTAAATAGCTCTCCTTTGTCCATCATAAATAGAGCAATGTTTTCCCAACTCTGGCCTTATCCCATATATACAGTTTACTACTGGGGTAAATTCTACCTGTTGGAATCAAGTGCACATTGTGGGTAGTTTGTGGGCTGTTCTGATGTTTTGCAGTTTGTACATGAACTAACTCCGGTTTTTATGATAAAAAAAAACAGGCAGTTCTTTAAACTCATGACTTACACTTAAACCATGTTGAATTGCAGGGGGGTGTAAAATGAATGACCAATGTTACTGTTACACTATTTTTAGACTTGTGTTAGGAAAGATCATCTGTCACCTGTAATACTGATTGCAAATAATTAACATTACCTCCCCTGCAATTCAACATGGTTTTGCCCATGAGAATGTGAGTCATGAGAGTGTAAAGATCTGAATCTGGTTATCTGCGTTTCACATTCTTGTATTATATTTTATAACACCGAATAAACACAAAAAACACAGGCAGTTTGTACATTTACAAGCCCCCCGCCATAGTTAAAAACAATGCTTGACGTTTAGCCATGCTGGTGCTTTAGAGTACTGCAAGTGCCAGCATGACCATGGGTCCCATAGCACTTGAAACTCTAGGTATTAAGTTAATATAGTGTATTGTTTTACTTACCATCATGAACATTCGCTATTGCCATCTAGTAAACAACAAAGTAAAATGCTATAATAATACATATCACAATGTTACAGTGTTAAAAATTTACCCTTTTCTGACTTTTTTGTTTATTACAATTGCAGTTTATAAAAATGTGAAACTATTCTAAATAGGTGGAGGTTTACCGCAATGTGTCGAAACATGACGTTGATATTAATTGCTATTGCTGGTATTGCTGGAATAAGCCATTGGTGCAGATCAATTTATGAGTTTATAGGTTTATAAATGAGTTAGCACTTTTGTATATGTGTGTTCTCGGACACTGATATCTGTCAGATGGAAAATGTCTACTTAGATATATGTATTTATGTTTCCTCTTTACCAAATATAGATGTATTTGTCTATTTTATGAATTGAGATATTTACTTCATTACTATGTTTGACTTTGTCATGGTTTATGTGCCATCATTAGGATGACACTTAAATTGTCAATCTCTCACCCTCTTCCTTTGATTAGAAATTTTACATTAGACTGGGTAATAACGAATATATAAACATTGATAACAGTGATAAAGCTGAATAACTGAACATATTTCACAAAGCAAAAATGTGATAACTGGTTCAGTGCACCTTTTGCTGCAGGGCGTGAGCGCTGAAGCAATTGAAGACAAATTTGACACAAATAACTTTCTATGAAAACGGCACATAATAAACCAATTTTTACCCCTCATAGAGAGGTCTATGGGCTCGATTTCATTGTGCATCAGTTTTTGACTTTTTTGTCACATATTTTTTAAGGCTTTCTATTTAATTTATCATGCAATTCAAATGTTTCTTCCTACGCATGTTATTTTGATGATCAACGAATATCAAATTAATGCACATATAGGGAAAGTATGAATTAAATGGTTACATTACTATACTAATTCATANCAGCAGTGTATCTCTATGCATAATAAAATCCTTTCGCAGTTGAACCGTAGTAATATAACCATTGCATTTATAACGTGTCATAGAAATGATTAGAGTACTAAACTAAATCATAGCAGCAGCGTATGTCTGCATAGGAAAATCCCTTATTGCAGACTTTTGTTATTTGGGGGAAGCAGGTTCAGCACCAACCCATGAAACAACACATGGTTCAGCACCAACCCATGAACCAACACATGGTTCAGCAACAACCCATGAACCAACACATGGTTCAGCACCAACCCATGAACCAACACATGGTTCAGCAACAACACATGAACCAACATATGGTTCAGCACCAACCCATGAACCAACATATGGTTCAGCACCAACCCATGAACCAACACGTGGTTCGATGAAACTTTGAAATAGAAACTCTAACATTGCAAAATCTCAAAAGAAGAATATAGTAAGAACCTTTTAATGTTTATAATGTTGTTTGAGGGAATTGTTCATTATGCTATTTTCCATTTGACATGTTTTTTAAATTATTTTGCCATTTTGTGTGTAAGGAAGGTTTATTTTGTTTCCACAGAGAACAAATCCAAACAATTTTACAAATAGTCTTGAAACCACATTAAGCCATTGTAAGTCTAAATATAGCAGTTGAACAGTGTGTCCCAGCTATCCTAGCAGTTAACGTCACTCTGCCTTAGATTGTTTACACTGCTGAATCATTTCTAGCCGGCAAATAACCTCCAGGATTTCCTTCTCATAACCTTTACAGAGTTTTGAAAGCTTTGGCAAACAACTTCTATGCGATCATCACACAATACAGGAGTGGCACGCTATATGTAAAAAACAGTTGCCAAAATATCTTAGCGTTGCAAAGTAGTAAGTGTCAAAACAGACTAAAAAGGAACGAGTGAGCAAAGTTCATCTATACAGTCAATCATATATACAGCCTATCAAGTACCATGAATGGATAAATATATTCATAGGAGAGGCATTCACAAATATATATTTAATATTTGCTCTAGTCCATTGCCAGGGTGTAGGACCCTTTCACCTCGACGATAGAGCTTACCTGAGTATCTCAATATAAAGGTCCAAGAGAGGCGCCACTAATAGAATAGATGGCTCAGTGGGTAGCATTCCTCAGAGTGCTTAGGTTGTAAGTTTGATTCTCCAGACAGGACTGTGTGGAGTTTGTATGTTCTCCCCAAGTCAGCATTCCTCCGGATGCTCTGGTTTACTACCACACATTCTTATAGAATGTAAGCATGTGGGCAGGGCCCCCTTNCCCACCAATTCTGTATGATACAAATTGTAAAGCTCCACGTAATATGATGGTGCTATATTAAAACCTGATAATAAATAAATAAATAAATCTGACCCATTTGTGGAGTCTGACCTTTTCAATTAGTAAAAAAGGTTGGTGCTTAACAGGTGTTATCTGTCTGTCTCAGTTCAGAGCTCCTTACACCAGATACCCCTTTAAAGACCACCGCAAAATGGCTGCACAGCCAGGATTACTGTACCCTGGCTATNGTCTGGAGGATCTTTAGACTTTTTGGTCTTGTCATTTTCTACACAGAGGTGCTGGTCCTACGTTTTAGTGAGCCATTAGCAGCAGCCTAAGCTTAATTTGCTTTATTTTAATTGATTATTCTAATCCCCAACAATCCACATTTTATATATCTACTTGTATAATATAACATTTTGGTTTTACTATTTAATTTAATATGTTCTAGTAAATAATGTTATGTAAAATAATGAATACAGTATACTCTTCCTAAAATATCACACATGGATGGAGATAAAGCGCTTCTTTATTTCAGTATCTTGAATCCTTATACATAAAGTGTGCTTTATAAATCCCAAATATTGTTATGTAAACATAGGTTTAACCCTTAGAAAACGTTTTTATTGTTCCATTCTATATATTGTTAATTTAAAATAATGGTCCTCCACTAGACAACGCTTCAACCTAAGTAGATTTTTATCTTAATATAACTCTTGTTAATAATAATAATAATAATAATAATAATAATAATAAAAAAGACATTACACCGCTCTCTTACCAGAGAGCAGATATAATAAAACAATGTCCCTTTTGTTTCACTCTAGTAAGTCTCTCACTGTTAAAGTATCCTTTTGCTCATAATTACAACGTAATATGTGTAGGATCATTGCTACAGACAAACTATGCAATGGAAAAAAATCTGTCTTACATAAGTGATTGTGCAAATGCCTTCTCCTGATTGACTGAGTACTCATCTCTCCAAATAATTAAACAGAACAAACACAATAAACTTATCCTAAGAGTGCTCTTTCTAGATATTTTTGTTAAAAGACTCTTGCAGATGATGGAGATATATTGGGAATTATATACATCAGTATGTTAACCTTATGCATGTGTCTCCTGTACAGTATCTGAACTTGTATGTTTTTCAATCCTTAACCAGGAAACTAGCCATTTTCTCTGTTATACCATGTTCACATTGCCAGCCCATCAATAACCCACATTTTTTAAACCAGTTTTTCATGTTCTTATGTCATCAAATGGATCTGTTGTCCTACAATGTTTATTGTTCACGGGTCATATTCTTGGGCTTTAACAATCTGGGCCAAGGCACAGTGTGAACATTTCCTCTAAAAAATCCTGGGTCTTTTGACCCAGAATTTTGGCCCGAGTTTGACCCAGGCCATCCACAGTTTGAATGGGCCGACCTGGGTTTTTCTATATTCAAGCGTGGAACAAAGAAGTGAAAAAAAANCAGAAAAAATAATTACAGCAGGAACATCCGTGGAGAAGTCTGAAGTGACAATCAAAGAAATCTAGGTTGGCCCGGCTGTGCATGTTGCAGTGTTAATAGTAAATCCAATGGGACTGATCCAGCTGACATGATATTTCTCTGCATGATTTTGTATGGCAAATGCTTAGAAATAAAGAACACACACTGGGGTATATTTACTAAGCAATGAGATTGCAGTGATATTGGAAAGTGGGGATGTTGCCCATAGCAACCAATCAGATTCAAGCTCTCAGTTTCATCTTGCACACAGGAGAATGTGAAATCGAATCTGATTGCTATACCCCACAGTCTTGGAACATTAAGATGACAGCACGCTCAGGTTTTGTGTTCTGAGGATGTTTTATTGGGGTGAAATGGGCCTACAGTGTGGGGGATCAGGCATGCTAATGAAGTAATCTGGCCCCTAAAGTTTTGTACATTTCAGCAACGTACTAGTAACTTCTGCAGCGTATATGTGCAAATGTTACAAAGTGATGTCATTTATGCATGTAGCCTGTGGTCCATTGTCACAATCTCTTAAAATTAACAAATCCACGTGAAATATTTAACAAACAATCTAGAATTCTAAATTTATTACCTATATCAAGACCCAAAAGCAACATTATACATTGTTTTACGTAATTGCTGGGCACTGAGCCCTGGTAAATTACATTTACAAAAGTAAGCACAAAATGTGTATGAATCAGAAATCTATAAATTACCAAAAAGTGCACCAAATTTCAATTATCGTGTTGAATAATTAAATACTGCATATAAGACAACAATGATCTAAAAAATAAAAACAGCTGTACACTGATGAAGAATCAACATGTTGGAATGAATTTGGAAATCAAGTCACTTGCTGCAAGAAAAAATTGATGTTTGCTGGCTGCTGACTTTTCTAATACACTCATTCATATATTATGTTTACGTATTTAAATTATTTGGGTTATGAGCTGCTGAATATAAAGTGCAGAGTGTTTTCATTGACCTAATATGCCCTTATAGTCACACAGGACATTACAGAGAGCCTGCTGTGTGTCTATGACTCTTTGCTTTATTTGGCAGAAAAATATGTCGGCCTTAAAATCTATCATTTTCCATGTACTTCTTTCCATTAACTATTAACTTAATAAACTGTTGAGAGGAAATGTTTAGTAAAGTGTGATAATAAGTATAAATGGCTGTTTACTGTGACTGTATCTACAGCTAGCTACTTGAAATTTAAATGGCAATTCACAGTAATAAGGACCTGCTATTTGGTACTGTATATGGGCCAAACTGACCCCAGATTTTTGCGTTTTTAGACAATAAAGGATTTGTATTGCCACATCTCTCCATGTACAGCCACTTTCTCCATAATTCCCATAAGAGTCTGCAAAGCTTCTTTAGACCTCAGTGGACAAACAAAATGCATGTGATACAGTAATATTTGAAATACCTTGGAAAGATGGAATTGTAGTCTCCTCTGCCTGGATTTATCATTATGATATATCATTATGATTTTAATTTATTTAATATATTTAATATTTTTTATTATTATAACAACATTAACAAAGATAATGTTATTTTGTATCAAATGTTATTTTTAAGTCTATGCTGCCTTTCCATTTATAATCAAAGTACCAAAAATAAGTTCTTATAAAAAAAAAATCTTTATATTGCCACCTAGTAGATGGGAAAACTGACAGTTTTAAAAATATTTTTAGACATATTTGAAACTATGACATTGCCCTGACTTCAACCATAAGATGCCTATTTCCATTGACTTAGACTTAGATACGACAGGTTGCTAAATTATTGCTTACAAACTCTAGTAATGTCAAATTTGAGAAATTGTAGAAAATTGTGTTTGCACAATATAACAAACTTGTTCAGAAATTGTATGTATTCAAATTAAGAAGTTGTCCATAGCATTTATAAATTTTGCCAATAAGCGAATACTTTTCCACATTGGAATAGCAACTTTATTCATGCGGCTCTTTGATGATTTTCAATTATTTAAAGTTACAAATTAAACTTTAAAGGTAATGATGTTACATTGTACAGTTGTGCATAACAGAGACCCCGAGGAGGACAGAAATCAAATGAAATCATTCCAGAAAATATGATATTGATTTTTTAAAATGTATGCTTTACAAAGGTGCTGTTGTTTTTTTTCATGTAATATATTGTTAGTATTTTATTGTATATTGCATCTATAGATTTTTGTTTGTGTATAATTATTTTTGTGTATAATGATTTTTTTAGATGATTGGGTGCATGTAGACCCGCATGTAATTGCTCACCTGTGCTAAGTTTTGGATTCATTGTAAGATTTAATGGAGGTACATTGGTAAGCTACAATATAAATTGATTGATAAAAAAGAACTGTGAAAAGTATAGCAATAAACATTTACTATACACAAAATCCTACACAAGGTCATTTACATTTCTAAATAGATGTTATGAAAGCCCACACATCCCAGAACAGAGTTTAGCTGAGAGCCTGCAGGTTGTGAGCCCAGATGATAGCCCCTGACCTAGGAGAAATGAACTAGGTAGATTATTATTATTATGAATATTAATAATGTTTATTTATAAGTCACCACATGAACAGTGCAACAATATGTACAGATAAAAATGAAGCAAAACACATGGTTAAACTAGCATGAAAATAGCCATATAATGTAGGAAGAAAAAAAGTAGTTGATGAAGAAAGGCAGAGGTAGTCTCAGGAGAAATAGAAGAGGGGACAGTACAGAAAACATTGGATAGTACAGAAGACATTGGAATGAGGAGGCAGAGGGTAGAACGTGGAGGAGGGGGTAGGCCAATCTGAAGGGTTGTGTTTTGAATGAGCATTTGAAGGCACAGAGGGTGTCAAATAGCCTAAGCCTGATAGATTTGAGGTAGGTTGTTCCAGTGTAAGGGGGTGACTTGGGAAAACTTCTGGCTGTATTAGTAAGAGGTAGATATCATTTGGGTGTTGGCGGTTGTCAGCAGAACAGGGGGAATGGGAGGGAGTGTGGATGAAGATAAACAATAAGAGGTAGGAAGCAGAAAAAAGAGGGAACCTTGTAGGTTTAGTAAGGAGTTTGAACAGATTTCTGAGATTGATTGAAAGCCAATGTATTGATTGGCAGAGTGGGTAGGTAGAGGTGGAGCATAAGATCTCCCTATCTGCTTTTGAGTATGGATTGTAGGGAAGAGGTGATGGCAAATAGGAGATCACAGAGGAGGATGTTGCAATAGATGGGAGATGACAAGTGAGTTAATGAATGTCTTAGTGGCTTTAGTGGATAGGAAGAGTCTGATTGGGGCGATGTTGCAGAGGGGAGAATGCAGAATTGGTAGAGAAGGAGCATGAAGAGTCAAGGATGACACCCAGGCAGTGGCCCTTGGTGATGGAGGATATGGTGGAATCGCCAATGGTGATGGAGATGGAAGCAGGGCAAGTGGATGTGCGGGGGAGGGAAAACTATGATTCCTGTTTTGTCCATATTAAGTTTCAGGAAATGCAGGCACATCCAACTGGACACCTTGAACTGGAGAGAGGGAGAGGTCCAGAGAGGAAGGTTAGATATGCCTGTCGCCATCATAGAGATTATGGTGAAAGCTGAAATAGTTAACGGGGTGGCCAAGTGAAGTGGTGTAGAGTGAGAAGAGAAGGAGACCAAGGAACGAGCCCTGGGGAACACCTACGAGAAGAAAAGTGGTAGGGGAGGGGGTGCTGGAGATTGAGACAGAAAAGGAGTGGCAAGAGACATACGAGGTGGTAGACAGAGCCAGTGTTTTATAGAGAGGAGTTTGGAGTAGGGGAGCTTGATTAACATTGTCAAAGGCAGCAGAAAGGTCAAGGGAGAACTGGCCTTTAGATTTGGTTAAGTGGAGGTCATTGGTGACCTTGGCCAGTTTCTGTGGAGTGGAGGAGGTGGAATCCGGATTGGAGAGAATCCAGGATGGAGTTGTCAGTGAGGTGGGTGATACGACAATTGTCAATTGACAAGGATCAGTGATTGGACGATGTGTGTTTTTTAAGAATGGGGAAGACTAGTACATGTATAAAGTGGGAGGGAAAGATGCTAGTGGAGTGGGATAGATTGAAGAAATTGGCAAGATTAGTGCAAGTACTCAAAAACTCCCGGAACTAATGGCAATAATGCCACTAGATAACCTAGACATTGTGGGCATGGGTTTTAATGTATGTGAAGGAAGAAATAAATTCAACTTTTATTAACAGTACTGAGGATAAAACTGAAGAACTTTGGGTAACCATAGAAACCCAGTGAGTTATTCTTCATACTGGGATCATATATAGACCACCAGGACAGGATGAGGAATTAGACAGAATACTATTGCAAAACATGAATAAGATGTATAATCATGGGAGATTGTGATGATTTTTCTGCGATGATTTATCTGCGAGCTCCAATAGAAGTGGGGACATTTAAATGCAATGCAAGGAGCATCTCTCAAGCAGCATACCCACTCATAAATACAATATATTAGATTTGGGCCTCACAAATCGTGAAAGTGTCTCGGAAGTTAGTGTTGGTGAGAATATAGGATCTAGTGATCATCAAGCAGTATGGCTAATATAAAGACAAAGGGCTGGATTCAGCTTTTCACTCTCATGACGTACACTCATGAGTTACACTCTCATGGGTAAAACCAATTTGAATTGCAGAGGAGGTAAAATGAATGTCAGTGTTTGCATGCAGGGAGAATGCTTTATTTTTGCATGTTGCACACAGATACTGACCAGTTTTACTGTTACACTGTTATTAGACTTGTGCTAGGTAACATAAGCTGTCACTTGTTATGCTGATTGCAACTAATTAAATTTACCTCCCCTGCAATTCAACATGGTTTTGCCCATAAGAGTGTAACTCATGAGTGTAATTCATGAGAGTGAAAAGCTGAATCTGGCCCAAAGGGAGGTTCAAGCCACACAAACACAAAGGTGCTATATTTTAGAAAAATAGATTTTCTAGAAATGTGTTGGCGAGTTCTTAGCAGAGAGGAGGCATATAAAAGGGGTGCAGGACCAGTGGAAATATATATTAATTGTGCACTATTAAAAGCAAAATACCTTTGTGTTAGAGACGTTAGGAAAAATTTTATAAAAAGGAAGCCATTATGGTTTACAACAGGGGGAATGTATAGTGGCGGT
This sequence comes from Platyplectrum ornatum, assembly GCA_016617825.1. NCBI lineage: Eukaryota > Metazoa > Chordata > Amphibia > Anura > Limnodynastidae > Platyplectrum > Platyplectrum ornatum. Next base: position 67,188 of record JABWIB010000423.1, read on the forward strand.
ATGGCGCTAAGCCCCGCCCTTACATAAGCCCCACCCTTACATAAGCCCCGCCCCCTCTGGACCCGCAATTTTTAAAACTAAAGTTTCCCCCTCCAGTGCTGAGGGGGCGGGGCTTAGAAAAGGGGGCTCGGCTTCGCGGGAGAAGTGCCGGTATACCATACCGGCCCACTTCGAGCCCTGGTTTACAAAAGATGTAGCAAGTACAGTGAGAGCAAAAAAAATGGCCTTTATTACCTATAAGCAAACTCAAACTAAGGATGACAGAGAAGGTTATGTTGCAAAATTGAAGGAGACAATGAGATTAAGAGGGTTACCAGGGAGGCAAAGGCACAAGCTGACGAAAATCTTGCCTGCTCAGNACAGAAAGGGGACAAGAGTTTGAAAAAAGAAAAGCTAAAGAGGGTATAGTGAGACTAAAAATTTAGAGTGGGGCTATTGTAGAGGGTGACAGGGCTATTGCTGATCATCTTAACAATTATTTCTGTACAATATTTACAAAAGAAAGAGAAGGGATCAGGCCACATTTAATAAAGAAGGCTAGAGATACAAGAGAGACAGTCGCAAACCACTTCACTGAGGAGCAGATTTTAACAAAGCTCTCAAAGCTAATAACTGACAAATCCATGGGGCTGTTACATCCTAGAATACTAAAAGAACTTAGAGGGGTGCTGCCAAAACTGTTAACTAAATTATTTAACAATAGCAATATCCATATTTACTATGGATATTGCTATTGTTAAATAATTTAATTAACGGTTTTGGCAGCACCCCTAGCAACCGGATGGATTCAAATATTGGAAATTGGCAAATTTAGTCCCTCTGCATAGAAGTGGAAGTAGTGAGGATGCTGTCAACTCTCAACCATTTAGTCTAACATCAGTAATAGGGAAATTAATAGAAACCTTGTTAAAAGAACACACTGTGGATTTTTAAAATCCAATAACTTAGAACATCCCAAACAGCATGGTTATGTAGAGGTTCATGTCAAACAAATCTAGTTGAATTTTTTGACTGGGTCACAAAAGTAGTTGATCAAGGGGGAGCTGTGGAGGCTTTCAACACAGTGCCTCATCACAGAATGTTAAACATGCTACAAAAGATGGTATTGAAACAACAATAGTTGAGTGGATACAATCTTGGTTGCAGAATCGACAACAAAGAGTTGTAGCAAATGGAATCCATTCAGGGGATGGTAGGGTTGTGTGTGATGGTAGATGGTAGGTGTGATCTGGGTAGACTGGAAGAGTGGTCAAGAGTGTGGGAACTGCAGTTTAATGCTTAAAATGCTAAATTATGTACTTATGCAAAAACCCTAATGTTTAATATACCATTAATGGCATTACATTACAAAACACTGAAAAAGAAAGGGATTTAGGGGTCACCATTTCATGTGACTTAAAGGTAGAAAGGCAATGTAACAAAGCAATGAGAAAGGCAAGCCGGATGCTTGGTTGCATAGGGACAGGAATAAGAGGGAAGTAGTAATGCCTCTCTATAGGCACTGGTGAGGCCTCACCTAGAATACTGTGTTCAGTTCTGGAGGCCATATCTCCAGAAGGACATAAATACATTAGAGAAAGTGCTAAAAAGAGCCAACAAAATGGTACATGGTATGACCAACAAAAACTATAAAGAAAGACTACAACAACTAAATATATACAGCTTGGAGCAGAGAAGGAAGAGGGGTGATATGATAGCAGCTTTCAAATATATTAAGGGACATCAACAGGTGGAGGAGGGAGACATTTTTCAAAGAAAGAGGTGTAGTAGAACGCAAGGGCATGCGAATAAACTGTAGGGTGGTAGGTTCAGGGCGAAAGAATTACTTCACTGAAAGGGTAGTTGATAAGTGGAATAGCCTGCCATCAGTCTCAAACAAAATAGAGAATACAGTTATGTCAGTATAGTTTTAAATACACAACAGGGCAGACTGGATGTGCCATGTGGCTCTTATCTGCCAGCACTTTCTATGTTTCCATGGTTAAAGGCAGAAATGGAGGTTGGGAGAGGGGGAGAAGGTGAAAAATAGGAGACTGTTGAAGGTAAAAGCAAAGAGGAAAGAGAGTTCGAAGATAAGGAAAGGATGAGAGATTTGATATTGGATTGTTTGGCAGGGGTGAGGGCAGAACTGAAGGAGGAAAGTATGAACTTGAAATGGAGAAAGTCAGAAAGGGAGCTGAACTCCCTTCACATGCACAGTAGTAGCATTTTTGTAGTAGCCAGGTGAGTGCCATAGTTGGGGGTTGTAGTGGCAAATTGAAACCTGGGAGGGTGCATCTCATAAACAACACCAGCAGGCAAAAACACAGAAATGAGGAAGATGAACAATATAGGATCATACTGAACCTCAGGGAATTACTGCTGGACAATCTGTATGGGATTAATCCTGCGTTCCAGAACAGGAGACCCCTGTCCACCAATGAAAAATGAATATCCTAGCTGCCAACATGAGTATCATGTAACAATAGAAGTTTCTATCATTTAATAATTTACTCAGTATTATTTTTATTACAAACAGCTTTATCTGAAATGCTGAATATTTAACAATGGATGTGAGAAATATGAAAGGAAACCATGTATTCCAAATCACTTTGTGCAATAAAATAATTATGGGAAAGCAGTTATCACAAATAGTTTCCACAAAGAACGGAAACTGAAGAAAAAAACAGCTTAGATAAAACAGTAAACAAAGGGAGACAGAACTTTCTACAGTTGAGTGTATAAAGATAAAGTGGCTTATATGACACATTTTAAACTGTATAATAATATTCAGAAGTTGTAAACAAATGCCTACTAAAGAAAATAGAGAAGACATTTAGAAATGAGGACATGAGTGGAGTAGACACAATCGGACACTGTTTGGAGCTCAGACATCGCCAGCCAGATCTGCAATTGCTTCTGTTTGATGCCTCCAGAGCCACTGTATCAGTGCTTCCCAGGGAGCAGAACCTACCTACTGTGACATGTTGCAGACCTACTTGCACCGCACTTTCCCTGATGTAGTCCCCCTGGGTATATTCACCATCTCCTGCACTGGCTCTTGTAGAGGCCACATCTCCCCTGCGCTGAGCAGCTGGATGACAGTTTGCAAGCAATTCGTTGGCTGGCATCAGTCCTTCTGTGGTCCTGACCTCCAGCATTGCCCCTGCCATGTGACAGCTCCTGAAGTGCTGGATCTGGATCCCTCTCCTTCTCTATCTCCTGGCAGCTATGGGATTGAACTTCCCTCAGTACACTGTTTGCTCGATCCCAGTCTGCTGTGCTCCCCCACTCCTGAAAATCCCACCAGAACCTAGATGCTGACACTGTGTGGATCCTCATGCACAGTGAATTTTCCTTTCTGCACCCTGTGCAATTTCTATGTATTTGGGGTACAGTCAGAACGTGCCTTATATACATATATTTCAAGCTCATGTCTGAGGGCCTGTGATGGCCTAGCCAGGCTCCCTTGGACTCTTCTCCCACCTGTATGTCTGTACAATTTAGATTATTCATCTCCATCATGACATATTCTTAAGTGGGACATGGTGTATGGCAGCTGCCAGCGCCTGCTGCATACTGGCTATGTGTGTTCACCAGTAGCATCTCAGCCTCCTGGGTCTCCTCCGAATGGAAAAACCTCTCACTGAGGAACTCCAGAAGTGGAGGCATCCCATTCAGCCTACAAGTGAACGCAAATGGTCGGCAGTTAACTCTGTCCTCCAGGCCCACTGACCCCATGGACATAGTCTGTAGTTGTTTGTTTTTTGACTGATATAAGTTGTTGGTTACAACTGTTTGCTCCTTTTCTCAGATTTCATAGTTTGTTTCTGTATGTTCTCTCCATCTGGCTCCATTTTCCTATCTCCTCCCTTCTTTCTTTATTGCCCCTGTTCAAATGGGTTGTGTCAGGCCCCTTTTTGCCTCTTTAAGTCTATGTCATGGGACCTCAGCTACATCTCCATCAGCTAAACCTAACCTCATGTTCCTGAAAAACAGGTGTTATATTCNTTTCACAAAGAGCGGATTGATGTTCTGTTCTATACCTGCAAAAGACTAATTCGCAAATTGTAACTCTAACAATTTAAATATCCAGATATTTCCCCCAAGCCTTTTACTGTAACAGCCCTAGTGGCAAGAACAAGGGGGTGGTAATCCTGTTTGCTAAGTACCTTCCAGTCACTGATGTCTCTTAAAATTTCTATGTGGGCGGGAGGGGATCTTTGGTCACTTGCACTATTACCTGACAAAGATTTTCCTTTCTCACTCTATATGCCCCCAACCAAAACCTGGCTGCCTTTCTCACTGAATCTCTGGAGCGGTTTGAGTCGTATCTAGACGAGATTACCATAGTGGGTAGAGACCTCAACTGGGCGTTGGACCCTACTCTTTATTTCTCGACCGGCCCCTGAGGTTTCCTGAGCAGGTACATTGCAAGGTAAGACGCCTTTTTCATGACTTACATCTGACTGGCGATTCATGGTGACTGGTCCACCACTAGGATATGAAATACCCTTTCTACCTGTTATTAAAGGATGCCACAATTGGCCCAATAAAATGGTCAGACCATGCCCCTACATATCTTTCTATAGAAATCCCACACTCCATTGCCACCATCTCCAAATGGAGGCTTAACAATTTACTACTCCAGGACATAATTTACAAAACTCAAGTTGAAGCGGCTTTTACTGACTGCATCACGTTTAACAATAATACTAACACCTCTGGTAAAAGCCCACTGCCCGATGGCTTCACTTTGTAGCTCTGTCACCTATTATCGGATCTTTGGACCAAAACTTCTGTACCCAATTTAAAAGGCACTCAATTAAATTTTGTCTACAATCCCAATCCCTAGAGGCCCATATAACATTAATCCCAAAAAACTGAAAATACCTAACACCTTGTGCAAGCAACCGTCCTATATCCCTTTTAAATGTAGATGTCAAGTTGTTTTCTAAAATGAGACCACTACTCCCTCTCTGATCAATGCCAACCAGACTGGCTTTGTCCCAGGAATATAAACCGGGGACAAAACAGCGAAAGCTCTACGCATATTGTTTAGAGAAATTTCTATACTGGGGTCTCCTGTCCCAATGGGTCTGTACTTTTGGCTCCTTAACTACATCGAAGTGCCAATCTCCCAACTTCCCAAGAAATTGCTTCTTCGGCACCTGAACAGTACAGCTAAGGCAGTAATACCTGTGCATTGCTGATCCACAGTTCCCCCCTTCTTGGAGGAATGGTTCACCAGTATTGACCTTTCCACGTCTATGGAGGAAATTAGCTTATCTGGTCATGACAAAATTCCCGAACATATAGCAATGTACAGTGACATCATGATTGCTGCCTTCCCCTCTGTCTCTCCACCGTCATGCTGAGCTTCTCTTATCTCCCCTTAACCACAATCTTATCAACAGCTTTGTTGTTAACCCGCTCCCCCTTTTTCTGAAAACTCTCGCTTGTCTTTAGTCGTGAGTCATCATTTTGCTTCCTATTTGTTTTTGGCCTGGTTACATTCCCTTTTACAACCCTCACCTCTTCTTTCTTTTCTTCCCTCCTTGTTCTCTTCATGCTGTTGATTTTAACCAGCTACCAGTCGATTTTGTATTTGCTTACTTACTTATATTCATAGCAAGATTAAAAAATCTCTTGTTTGTACTTTGTAGACAACAGACAGCAGAGATATCGAGAATTTTTTTATGTATAAGGGCAACAGGGGAAGAAAGGGGAAGGAAGGGAGGGGCACACCAACCCAAAGAAATGTCAAGGAGTGCCAGGGAGAGAGGGCCAAAATAGTCGTACCAAGGTTCCCAAACTTTGTGAAAGGATGGGACAGTATTGTGGAGGAGGCTAGTTAAGTATTTCATGGAAGCCAGTTACCAAAAAGCCACCACAGAAGGCATCATTGTACATTTCCAGTCTTTAGGAATTTGGAGTTTGGCAGCAGCTCAAATATGTAACACTAGCTCACGGATAGGCATGAAAAGGGTGCAGAGGGGTTGACAGAGCAAAAAAGCTAAGGATGACTTACCACCAACACACCTAGGACCAGATGAAGGCCTGTATCTCATCCCAAAAACCTTGAAACCAGAGGACAGTCCCACCATATATGAAAGCCAAGCAAGCATGTGACTGAGTTGAATAGCATAATAGTAGCATAACAGCATAATAGTAGTCGGCAAAGACGGAGAAACCAGTACTTCCTTGGTTAGACAATTTAGCCAAACAGGACCTGCGATTCCTGGAACGTCTGTGTTGCCAGATAAAGCCGCCCCATAGGGATTACAGCGTATTGAGGTAGGTGTGGGGAACATAGACCGGAAGGGTCTGTAATAGGTACAACTGTCTGGGAAGCACATTAATTTTAACGGCGTTGATGCTGCCGAATGAGGAGATGAGCAAGACATCCCAGGTACGTAAGTCCTCACGCAGGTATTGCAACAGGGGATTGGCCTGGAAAAGCTGTGAGTATTGCTTTGTGAAATAGATGTCTAGGTAACAAAGCTTTAAGGGACGCAACAGAAAGGAAGGCGGCAACAAGAGAGGATGAGACAGTGCTAAGGAGGTGAAAGGCAAGCGCCTCTGATTTAGTGGTATTGACCTAGCCAGAAAGGGACCCGTAACTGGACAGCTCCGGCCATTGTCCTTATATCTTAATATCATGAGCATTGCTCCTCTATAAAATTCCATAGCAGAATGAAATAGCAGAAGACACGTTATATCAGTGAAAACATAAACATTTCTGCATAATAGAAGGTGCACCAAGGAGAAAAACATGTAGAACATGTAGTATGATAGATTTTATCAGCTAAAACACTCTGATTAATGGTAGCTGGCGATAATATTTCTCCTCACAGTTTGGCACTGAAGGTCTTGTTAACAATCTTACATTTAAAACAGATGGTGATAGAGATACCACCAACATAATGCTCAACATAATGATATGCATAAAAGTGAGCTATAACAAAATGTGCTTCTTACCAATGTGTTAGGTGAAGAATGATCAAGCTATTCCCATCACACAAGCCTGGGTTTAACAGACTGACCCAGGAGTCACGACATATATAGACCTTTGTTTATAAGCGGACTAATATGTGTTTTACATAGGGGTCATGTATCCCACTGTCTGTTTCTACCTCGGAAATAGAAAAACCTACTCAAACCAGTGTATGTTGTATACATTTAGATGCAAACCTCTAAGCAAAATGAGACCTGCACTATTTAATCTATTATTATTATTATTATTATTATAAGTGTTTGAGAGTTTTTTATTTCTCTAAATACCAGTATACCAGTATATACAGAAAAAGACAATCTTCAATGAGCACCATTTTTATAAGTGGCATTAGTTAAATAACTAGTATCCTTGGTCCAGTATTATACCTTATATAAAATTGCTTGTTTTTGGGTATTTTAGTGTGATCAATAAAGGTTACGTCTTATTATTGGGTGTGCAGCAGATGATGGTTCTTGGGTGAGATCGGGGTACAGCTTTACTTTGTCCCAGAGACTGATCTGACTTTAAAGCGAGAGCAGTGGAGGGAATGAAGTTACATACAGTAGAGCTGGCTGATCGTTGTGATCGGGATTTGGACTGATAACTAACACAGACCCAGCAGCACATCCCTGCATCATCCAGAATATGACTCGAGTATAAGCCAAGGGGAGAACTTTCAGCACAAAAAAAATGTGCTGAAAAACTTGGCTTATACTCAAGTATATACGATATTTAGATTAGCATATTATGTAGTATAACATAAGACTTGGTAGTCATAGAAATACTATTTTAAAGTTTATCAACATATACAGATCCCCAATTTTTAGTGTTCTATGTCAACCTTTCAGATTCCCCAACTATATTTTTGATATAAGACATTCCATTCGTATTTTCTTGTTGTTTCTGACTCGTTTGCTGCATTTCTGTATCAGTAAGAATGCTGCTCATATATCTCTCTAACATCACATGGCAGTAAAAGAGATCCTGCATACAAATGGCAGCTACGGCAGTAGTGACCAGTGACAGCAATTGTGATGGTGGACTGCCACGATGCAGCAGTGCAATTCATCACCCCTGCCTCAAATGTATAGCAACTGTATAGCAGCAGTAACATTGTGCCATTGACCTATTAAGCCAGGGACCAGCTCTTGTAATCTTCACTATGGCAATGGTTATTTTATGTAAATCAGCATGATGGTGCGTATAAATGAGAATATTGCTAAAAAAGAAAATACATAAAACAACATTAGCAATTCTTTCCGAAATATTATCTAGAAGACAAACTATTAGTATCCCATTTCTGTTAAACACAAGCTCATAAAATAGAACCTTGTTGAAAACCAATGCTGAGAGGGAAAAGAAAACTGCAGATGGTCTGAAATATCTTCATCAAGTACAGGAAGAAAAGAATAAACGTCTGATTACATTTCAAAATTCCCCTAGTCTAAAAGACCCACAGCTGCATTTATATGATAGTCAATGTGAATACTTGGGTAAATTATGTGCATCAAGCTGTGTAATACCTTAATTGCATGTAGATAAAAACCTTAGTGTGAATTTCTATACCATGTCTCTAAATCTCTTCATTTACAAAACTGAGAATAAAGTTTTAAAGTCAGAAGTCACAGAAGTATGTTAACTATATAACTTTGCTACCAATAAGCTATGTTTGAAATTCAGTATGGACCAGTGGTTGAAGTGGAAATTAAGAAGTGGGGGTATGTACATTTAGAAGTGACGGTATGGAAACACAAAATATAATAGAAGTCAATGAAGATTTGTCCGTGGGAGAAGTGACTGTATGGCATAATGTTGTATATACCGACACTTTGAGCCCTGGTATGGACTGTGACCTTTTCATAGTGACTTAATATATTGAGACTCATTTTAAATACAGTGACTTCTGATAGCAAATTAACTTGCTAGTATTTACCAGTGTAATTGAGTGGTGCATTCATTCAGTTCATGACTCCTGGAGGCAGCCCCGGGTGTAGCAATAAGGATAGTACTCTAAAAACAGAAAATAAAACAGAATGCATATTATACCGGAGTAAATATATGAAGGAGCACTCTCAGAAAACCGATACGCAATTCAAAGATAAGCTCTAACACATAGACATATGGACATAAAAGTAGGAGACTGGAATACGCACATGAGCACATGCAAAATAAACAGTGACCAGTCCCCAGCTCAATGTAAGGCATTAAGAAATAGTATTAATCAGGTGCTCGGAATTAAGTAGGAATCTAATCGATTCAAACAGCAACCCCGAGGGGACAGGATAATGGCCAAATATCTGGGAAGCACATAGATTCAAAATTGCCCCCAGAGGTAGACAGATCCAGGGGTGTAGCTAGAACTTGGGGGTCCCATAGCAGAATTTGTAATGGGGCCCCCAAGATCTCCACCAAAAACTAAATTGTAGAAGGTGGTTGTATGTGTGTTGGGGGTATATATATATATATATATATATATATATATATATATATCCCATCACACTGTACATATCAGGGATCAAGGTTGCTGTAGCTCAAAGTAGTGAAACAGCTGCAAGCAGAAGAAAATAACATAACACTGTTTAGGGAAGATCCTAAACAAGTGTAGAACATGCCATTAGGTGTACAGCTGAGTATATAACTGGTTAACTGTCTCTGATAGGGGATCGAGGCTCTCAAGGCTGTCGTAACTCACAGCAGCAACATGTAGGAGAGAAGTACATCTCATACAATGCACATGTCTTGTGAGAGTCATACAAAATTTTAGAACAAGATGACAAATTTATGATCCATTACTATGTAACTGATTAACTGTCTCTGACAGGTCCCATAGCGATTGCATCCCTTGCACCCTCGATAGTTATGCCACTGGACAGAGCCACTACTTATTCCAGAGGTTCCCATAATTTGGGAACAACTGACTTTTTCAAATAGTGTTGCAACAATATCCATATATAGAAATATATATAGAAAGTGAAACATTCTTATGGTTTTGTTATTTTTATCTCAGGTAGGACACATGTGGGAGGAAAAATGTCATGTTTAATTTTAACATGAAGAGCATGAAGAATAAGAAAAGACAGCTGCTGGGTTGTGAGAAAAGGAGCTTAGAAACAGATGAATATATTTAAAGACACTTCTACCGTAGTTGAAAAAAAACTCAATGCATTAAAAAATGTCAGCTAACTGTAATTATGTATATAAGACAGACCTGAAATAGGGGGGAGGAGCGGCATATTGTGCCTAAGGTTCTATGGGTTCTTAATTTGATATTCCTTTATATGCTCATATGCACAAGTTGGGGAAATCATTGAAGTATGCAAAAACTGTAATTATGATGTCTTCTTTAAATCTCTCCTGCGTCTATAATGTGTAGCATCCATAAAGGAATGGTCACTCTGCCAGAACAAATGAGTCATCAGTAATACCATTAAATGCTCTTTTACATTGTGGATTATGTCTATAGAAGTAAATATGATCATTTGAGTCAGTTTGGGTAGGGCAATGTGTGAATGAAAACAAGGGAAGGTCTGGCACTTAGATTTCCATCAAATGATCATCTCCTTATGCTTGGAGATGGAGAGCAGTGATAGACTGGTAAGAGGCTAGAGTAAGCTGATTACAGTAATTCCATGCTAACACAGTTACAACACAATGGTGTGTTCCCCCTCTTTTAGGAGGAAATAAATATTTGAGGTTGCCATAGTGGTGCAACAATACAGATAATTGTCACTGCTACTAAATTCTGAACATATTAAGTATTGGCCCATCCAACTCTGTATGATATTTCATTATCTTAAAATATAAGATTTTCATTTGATTTTAAAAGAGTCAAATCATTTATATTTGAATGCATATTACTATATTTGCATACACTGATTAATATGTAAATGCTAGTAAAAATGCAACATATAAACATATTGTATGAATTTAATGACATATGGCATTCTTCTTTTTTAATTGCCCTGTGGTCAATCCCAGTTCTAATCAATGTTCTCTCAATAGAGCAAACACAGTGTAATGTTTGCTCTAATCTTTGCAGATGCACTGTGAAAGCAGTGTGTGGCTTTATCCACAAACATCTAACATCTCTGGTGAAGAAGTACGATAGGATGTGAAAATAATGATGCTATTAGTGGTCATGGGACCTTAAGTACATTATTAATATTTAGTTTTTCTGGTCATCATTCTGCATTTTTTTAATATAATGTAGGAAATACTTTGTCTATTATACAAACTATGTTAAATGTTCCAGGAGATTCTCCAAGGTCTTGACAGATGGTAGCTGATCTACTTTGCATGTTTTGCATTGCAGTTTGCATTAAGACAACCAGGAAGCATTGTTAGACCGTGGGAGTTTTTCAGTATTGTCTCTCTTGTTGATAAAACTATGAAGTTGCCTACAAGTCTTTCCACATGTCACTCTGAATGTCTGTAACTTGTGACATATTAAAAACAATATTATATATGCATATGTATAAGTTTTATATATCATAATATGCTGGCCTTTCTATAGTATGCTGCAATTCTATAAATTCAGTCTTTTTTTTTTTTTAAACAAATTATTTGAAGATCATACCATATACATCACTGGTCAAATTGGAGATGTAGAAGTGGGGGTATAGACATTTAGAAGTGGCGATATGAAAACATAGAAAATAATATTATATAATAATAGGAGGAGTGAGGGCTGTTTAAGCCCAAGGAAGGTTAAACTCCCTGATTGTGACTCACACACAGGAGCGCAACCATGGGTGATGGCTCTGGTGGTGTGAGGGGAGCAGCTATGACTCCCCTCACGCCTTTAGGGCATAAAAGGGGACAGTCCTAAGGGGAAGTCCTCTTTTTGGATTTGAATCTGCAGGTGGCAGTTATCCTGACTGGATCTCCTGTGGACCTTTTCCTGTTGGCCTTTTTGGCTTTGAAAAAAGATAAGTCTTTCTCCCCTTTTCTCTTTCTACTGCTTTTGCTCTGCTATCTCCTATCTCTCCCTTTTATCTCTTTTACAAATTTTTCTTAATCAATATTACATGGGTCGCAGAAGGAACAGGGCCCCCGCTTCCCCTAATGTGGTTCCCGGCACCCCTCAGCGTAGGGCTGCAAGAGAATTAGATTTTGGGGGTGGACAGGGACAGGAGCCTAGCGGGGAGGCTGGCGGACGCTGGTGTGCGCCACAGGCTCCCTGCGCTCATTGTCCAGAGGAGGGCCTGCCAGGTTAGAATGGGGGATGGGGAGACCCCCCCCAAGCAGACCCCGGCCCCTCTTCTGTGGCTGTGACTGGTCGGGGTCAAGGGGCCATCTCTCGCTCCCTGGGTCACACGCAGCGGCCTGGATCTGAGATTGATAGAGTTAGAATGGACAGTAAGGGGAGGAGCCATCAGAGGAGTCCTCGCGGATCCAGGAGAGCCTCTGGGGCACATGTCTGTGGATCTAGATCTCATTCTAGGGATTATGGATATCACAGACGCAGAAGCCCTAGTAGGTCGCCTGCCTATTATGATCGTAACAGCACGAGGCGCAGTAGCCACCGCAGGCATGACAGTTACCGCAGGCATAGCAGGCGTAGCAATCGCCACAGTCAACATAGGCGTAGTAGCCGCCATAGTGAGTGTAGTCATCGCAGTCACAGAAGGTGTAGCAGCCATAGGCGACATAGTTACTGTACTGCAGGGAGTCAGCAGAGAGACAATCTGAGCGGGTTTCCCTTTGCGGCTGGCCAGCAGGATCTTTCCTTATAATTAAGCGCACTTTACTGCCCTACGCTAGTACCTTGCTTGGTCATACATCCACAGAGCGTGGATTTGGTTAGTTCCCCAGCTAGGGCCCCTAGGGCTTCTTCTTAAGCTACTCATGCTTTGCTTCAGCGTGCTAATGTTGCTCCTACACTTTCTCAGACTTTGGTCATTGATGCACCTGCCCATTCTCCTCAGCATCCGTAGTGACCAGGGGGAGTCGTCTCACAGACCGATGGCAGCCGCTCTGGCTATGGAAGATCGAAGAGAGGACATGGGAGCAAACCAAACTCCGGTACCCTTTTTAGTTTTTGGCGATGCACACCCATCAACATCTGGTGTTGAGCTGCCAGCGCGTCAGGGTCACGGTGAGTCTTTGATTAGCGCTACACGTAAGCGCAAGACGTCTGTTTCATCTTCCTCTTCTTCCTCATCTACTTCATCATCTGACGGGGACCGTAAGAAGGATAAGGGTGGTAAAAAGCAAAAGAAAGATAGGTCTCTTCCTTTTGTTGGCCATCCTGCAGCTAATGTAGGTTCAGGTCTGGTATATTGCTCATACACTGCTTTGAGAAGGGGTCTTAGAGCGAGCGTGCAAAATAAGATTAAAAAGGACAGATATGTCAATATATTTGAAATCACTGCAGAAGGCAAGAAGGCCCTTAATTCAGCTCAGAAAAAGGGCGCTATGAGTGATGATCAGTTACAATCATACCAGACATGGATTTATAATTTTTTGACGTTCTCTGACTGCTACTTATCTACCAGACCGTCAGAATTCAGTGACATATTGAGTTATTTTCACTAGGTTCATGACATATATGTGCTTTATAAACACCCAGCATGGAGGGAGTATGATGATGAGTTCAGGCGTAAATGTGATGGTCAGGCTAGCTTGCGCTGCGGGTACAAGGACGTGGAACTTTGGCTGCATGTAACCAATAGAGTGGGGGCTGCCATCGCACCGAGCTCAGCTTTACTGCCCCATCGGTTTCCGAAGTCAGGGCACCAGGCGGCGTCCCTTAATAAGCAAGGTAAATGTTACCTCTTCGACAACATTCTCAGCTCATTCTCCAGAGGCTTCAAGTGTCCCTACAAGCACGCTTGCCTGCACTGCGGTGGTCCCCATGCCATCAGGGAATGTCCAACACCCTCCGCATCTTCAAGCGGCAGGCCTCCCGGCCCATCAGGACCTAAACAAAGCCGGGTCCCCTATTAAGTTAGAGCCCCTTAGGTATTGGCTTGCACAGTACCCTAATTCAGAGGCCGCTGGCTTTTTGTTGTGTGGTTTCACAGAGGGATTTCGTCTTCCTATTTGTAAGCCGGTTTCCCTGGTGGTTCCTCGGAACTTGAAGTCCGCGACACAATTCCCAGGGGTGCTGCGCGACAAAATGGCAAAGGAATTGGCAGAGGGCAGGATAGCAGGCCCTTTCTCTTCCCCTCCTTTTGATAATTTGGCTATTTCTCCTATTAGGGTAGTACCCAAAAAGGCCCCGGGTAAGTATCGCTTAATACAGCATATGTCCTTCCCCTTTGGTTTTTCAGTTAATGATGCTATACAAGAGGAGTTTGCCAGTGTTAAATACCAATCTTTTGAGGATGCGCTTGCGATGGTACGCAGTTATGGCCCTGGAGCGCTTATGGCGAAGCTCACCGTTGAGTCAGCGTTTGATCTGCTTCCGCTGAATCCCGATTCATTTCCATACATGGGCATGCACTGGTCTGGCAATTATTTTGTGGATAAGTGTTTGCCCATGGGATGCTCGTTGTCCTGCGCGTATTTTGAGACATTCAGCTCCTTCCTGCATTGGTGTGTGTCAACAGACACGAATCACTGTGGTATAGCATATTGCACACTCTGCCATGAAAGCCGACTTACAACTTTGGTTGACTTTTCTTAGTGACTTTAATGGGGTTCATGTTTGGTCAGCTCCTACTGTCGCCAGCTGTGAGCTTCAGCTTCATACCGATGCCGCGGGGGGTTCAGGTTTTGGAGCGTATTTTTCAGGAGACTGGTGTGCAGAAGCTTGGCCATCCAGCTGGATTTCTTCTGGCCTGTTGCTGTTGGAATTATTTCCTATCGTTGTTGACATTGAATTGTGGTCCGGTCGTATTCAAAATTCTTCTGTTGTTTTCCTTTGTGACAATTTAGGCGTGGTGCAAATCATTAACAATCAGACTGCGTCTTCAGCCCCTGTGGTTAGTTTGCTGCGTCACTTGGTTTTGTGCTGCCTTCAGTTTAATTTTAATTTTCGCGCTCAGCATGTTCCAGGCATTAACAACTGTTTAGCTGATGCTCTATCATATTTTGATTGGGTGCGTTTTCAGGAGCTTGCCCCGGAAGCGTCATTCAATGGTGTTTCCTGTCCTGTTTTTCTTTGGCAGATAGTCGGTCAGGTATAGAGTCCTTAGCCCTTCAGTCATTGGCACCTTATACTTTGAGAGCATATCGGGCCGCGTGCGCGGATTGGCCAGCTTTCCAAGTTGCCAACGTGGGACGTTTTGATACTGATAGTGCCTGTCTACACCAGTACGTGATGGGTATGTATGCCGGAGGTAGGTTGAAGCCATACATGTCCGGAGTTCTTTCTTCCCTAGCCTTTTTCTTTAAACTACATGGTGCCCCTGATATTATGAAGGATTTTCTAATCTCTAGAGCTTTGAAAGGTTGGGCTAGATTACGTCCTCGTCACAATGACTGCAGGCGCCCTGTGACCGTTTCTATTTTGTCCAGTGTGTTGACATTTCTTCCGTCTGTGACGTTTCGTACAGCTTTTTCAGTGTCTTTTGGTGGAGCTTTTCGTGTCAGTGAGTTAATTTCTTCCTCTAAAACGGCTTTGTCTTCCGGTATGCTGTTTTGCAATGTTCGTTTCCTTCCTGATTCCTTACAACTCCTTATACCTGTTAGCAAGACTGATCAGACCGGTAGAGGACGTTGGGTGACTATTTCCACACATTCTGACTCTTTTCTCTGTCCTGTCTCTTACTCTCGAGCATACATGTTAGTTCGGCCTCCAGGTTGTCCGGTTTGGCTAGTTCATAATGATGGTGTGCCATTAACCCAGTTTTAATTTCAAGCTGTTTTCTTAGAAGTGTCTCGTGGGTGATGCAGTTGGGGAGATGGTAATCGTCTGCATTTCTGGGTTACATCAGACCCGATTTGGAAGTTCAACCGGACGACGCTGGTTCATAGGATTTAGTTAGCGTGCACCCTTTCTTTTCCCTCCCTCCCGCTNCGGCCCTGGATCTGTACTGGATTAGCTGGTACTGCTTGCTGCTATTGTAGGGGCGTGAAGGGATTTTCCCTCACAGTTTAGGCATCTTAGTTCTTCCCCCATATGACCCCCTATAGGGCTGTGAGGTTTTTACCCTGACCCAGGGCCTTCAGTTTCCATTAGTTTCACTATATAGCGAGGATGTTGTTATATCCGTACTGCACTGCTCTCATGATTTTGAGTTTACTGATGATTTTGAATTTAGACAATTCGGTCAAATAATTCCCCCTAATATAAAATATATAAAATTTGCCAAATAATTTAGTTCACCTTTAACCATGTGTCCGGGTCATTATTTAAAAAAAGAATAGGTTTGTGCCGGGTGTGGGTCTCAATCATGGGAAGTTTAAGCCTATGGAGATTTGTAGTTTTTAATTACAGTAGTGGGAGAAGTGTAGGTATGGCATACCCACATTTTCTAGCTCTGGAATAGACCAGATAGTATATAAAAATTACACGTTTACAGATTAGCACGTAAAACTTGATGAAGGTAAATTTGGGAACTTTTATAATTGTGCATGAGTTTGAAGATTTTTCACAATCACTTTCTCTCTTTCTCTCTCTGACACACATAGTTCACCACAAAATACATTCTATCTACCTCATACACAAACACAGTGCACACCATTATACATTCTCCCTGCCTCTATCTCTCACACAATTACACACTGCCCCCCATAATACATTTTCCCAACCACTATGTCTCTTATACACAGTGTACCCCACATACACACACACACACATGCACACACACACACACACACACACACACACACACACACACCATACACCCTCCTCTAGCCTCTACCATGCACACACACACACACACACACACACACACACAGTACAACACTTCTTAATACATTCTCCCTGCCTCTACCTCCCTTAAGCTTCACCTTATGCAATGATATAAACACACCTGATGAGCTGGTTACATTGTTGTATCTAATCTAGTAATAAACTGAATCTACTGAACACAATTTATCCTCACCCTCTACCCCAGTGTGTCCCCCACCATTGTAGAAATTTAAAAAGACGTCCCTTTTCTGCGCATGGCTCTCGGAATCCTAAAAGTGTAAAATCCTAAAATTTCTTGTTTCTAAACTTGTCTAATTTAAGATATTGTACTGTTGAAAATGTTTACTGATCTGCTGTTTCTTCCCTTCTATTCCCTTCTTCCCTGCAGAGGGACTAAATTTGTTATTTTTCAGTCTTCTTTTGCAAGTGATTGGTTGGAAATGTCTCAATGGCGATGAGACATTTGGCGGCGGCCAAGATTTGCATGACCAGGAGTGGGTATCAATATTGGGGATGGGAGAACAGAAAGGTCCAGGGACATTTAGAGATGGGGGATGGGAGGAGAGAGGATATGAGCGTTTGGACTGAATCCCAAAAAAGGGATATTTATGAGCAGGTCCACCAGATGTAAAGGAACGAGCCAATCTGGATATAATACCACCTAAAGTTAATTTTATAGTATTCTTTAATCTTAGTACAAATAGAGGCCTTGGAGATATGGAGGCAAATAGTTACCCCAGGGCTCGTCATTGTCAGGGCACAGGGCAGGCTGGCAAAATTTGGCCCGGGGGCCAAGCCCACAGCAGTGGCCCATATATATATAGGTATCAGCTTTCCTTCCCCATCATACTGCTCCGTTCGTGCGGCACTCGATCAAACAAGATTAGTCACTGTTTAGTCCTGTTTGCTGTGTGTGTGTGTATGTATATATATATATATATATATGTATATAAATATATATATATATATATATATATATATATATATATACATATATATGTATGACCCAGCAGCCAGGATGACACATGAGAACCCGGCAGCCCTGCTGAACCACCAATGAGCGGCGGGCCAATTTAGTTTTTAAAGGCCGCAGTAGATTGGCATGTGCGGCTGCCCTGAACCACCAATGGATCGGCCGGCCCAGGTGCCAACTGGCACTCTGCCACCCGGGCCAGCCCACCTCTGACATCTATATGAGATTCTCCTCAGATTCTGACTTATTTGTAAGGTAGAAAATGGCGACTTCCTTCCTGTTTTTAACACTTGATAATGTTTTTGATGCTATAAAGATTAAAGTAGATTGTTTGTCATTAGTTTATTAGTTTTGTGTTGTGCAGTAATGCTAAACTTAAAAAATATTTATCCTCATCATGAGTCAGCAAACTGCTTTTATGTACACTGGAGGATTAGCAGGTACTGTAATTGAAAAGTATGTCTAGTACAAAGCTGCTGCCACATTCCTTTTTAGGCAACATAAGAAGACAATAAACAATGATATAGTTTCACAACTTAAAAGTTTTCTACCAATGATGACTAATCTAAATTCTTCCCAGGTGGCAAATTGCTGTTGTTTCCAAGAAGGTAAGTTTTATCAGCATTAAATACATGAATAAACATCATATATGAATTGATATTCTAATGGAAATATCCGGTCAGCGTTAAATGTGATTCCTGTCTATTGGTGAAGCTCACAAGAACTAAAGAAAACCTCCAAAAAATCTAATTATACAATTTGTACCCCTTGTGCACACAGATTATGTGCTGTTACTAGTAAATGGAAGTTACCATTTCACAGTTGCACTATTGAAGAGAAATATTAGCACTGATGGGTTTATCATTAAATCACATCACATTTTTTAGATGACAAACAAACCCACTAACTAACAACAGTTTTTACCTATATACTTGTTCTTGTATACTTCTTATCATTAGTCGGAGTTTGATTAGCATGTCACTGTTACTGTGCAACCAATTACATATTTTGAGTTAGTTGAGTTAGTACAATGGTCCAGTTGAAGGCTATGTATCTTTTTGGGTGCAAATATAGCATTAATCAGAACACACAGTTTTGAATTATTATTTTAATACATCATTATTATTCTATGCTGATACTAGTTTTTCATTTGTTAATAACTACAAAATCAAAAACATTATTTAGTTGTCATTGGCTACTCAGCGCCACTTTGACATTTGGCATCAAGGCTAGTTGATTTTATACTTTATTATTATCTATGCACACCATATAGGAAAAAGAAAAAAATAAATAAAAAGAAACAAATAAATGTAAATGATCTGCACAATAAATCAGGTAGCCTCTAACCTAGTAGGAGACTTAAGGAATGAAGGTACCTGTAAACATATGTTTATAATGTTGCCAAGTAACCTACCCTGCTTTTATTTCTCTTTGAAACAAAAGGGTATATTGTTGTGCTCACATGCTTTCACATTTGTAGTACAATATATGACTGCTTCTATTCATAATTCATTAACTGAAATGTCTGTTATACAGACAAGGCGTACTATATACAGAGTGTTTTAAAATCTTGTGTTCAGTGAATCAATCGCTGGAATTGCTTTGTTATAGGTGCACTGCTTAAAAGCAAGATGATTCAGTGAGCTGGATAGTGTGTAAGGGCTGAAGCCAGCCCTTAAGCTGGGTACACACGGTAAGATAAATTGTATCCAATCGTAAGATTTTTCAAGAGTGGGTAAAACCATGTTGAATTGCAGGGGAGGTAAAATGAATGTTAGTGTTTGCATGTAGGGAGAATACTTTATTG